>JBCNJP010009070.1:0-33218 GCA_039602395.1 Deinandra increscens subsp. villosa
GTCTTGTGGAGAAGATGACCGTTGGGGTTTACGAGTTTCGTTTACGATCGGGGTTTACGATTTCATGTTCCCGATCGATGTTTACGACTCTAGCATGCGATAAACAGTGATTACGATTGGGCTAAGGGGTGTTTGATGCGTTTACGACTGGGCTTAATGATTACGATTGGACGAAAATGAACTCGATCGTGAACCCATGTTAAAAATCGTAAACTCACACTGTGAATCGTAATCTCATAATAAGAATTTATACACTTAATTTTTTTTTTCTCTTCAAACTTAAAAATGTTTAAGTTAAACTTTTATGATGTTTGTGAACGTGTGATTCAAAATCAAATATTTCTCTTGAACGTTTAAATTGAGAATTTTCTGAACTTAAAAAAAAAATTAAACGTGATAATCAATTGAACTTCAAAAAGATGTTGACAAACATAATTGCTCTTTAATGAATAAGTCTGATACATGTGTCTTGTCTCTCTCAGATGGCAGAAGAGATGCTTATTGAAGACATAAAGTATGAACAGGATCACTGTATGCCGGCGTATCTGGAAGACCCGCCAGAAAAACATATGGAGTTATTCTACTCTCTGGTGGCTGGGATGAACACATGTAAAATCAACCATGCCCTGAGGACGAATGTACTCATTGATGAGACGCTGGTCAGGGAATTTTGGGGTACTGCTAGGGCAAACTCCAACAAGACAAGGATTACCGCAACGATCCAGAACAGACAAATTGTTATTGAGGAAGAAGATATAAGGCAAGGGCTGAACATTACTGATGATGCTTCTCATCCTATCAAGTATCCGAAGGAGGTAGTTCTGGCAGGTGCGCAATCAATAGGGTATCAAGGAAAATTTCCGCCCATCTTTAAGAAGCTTCTGTCGCACTACTGGAGGTGTTTGGCGCATTACATGCAGAAATCTTTCCTTGGCAAGAGAACGAGCTTCGATCAGTTAAACCAACTTCATGGAACTGCCTTCGTAGCATTGGCCTTAGATTGGGACTTTAACTTCTCAAAGATGATGCTGATTGACTGGGTAGGCAATGCAGCGCTAAGTGCCAGAGAACAGTTTCTAATGACACCGAGGTTCGTCCAAATGGTGGTGATGAAGAAGTATCCAATGATTGAGGAGAGGGTTGAGAAACTAGATGTGAAGGTGATGGACATCGGAGTTTTTGGCCTGCAAACCCAAGATAGACCGGGTAAGCAATCTTTTGAAGGTAGACTGGAGTGGGCTAAGAGGGGTGCGTTCCCAGAGGTTGCAAGGGAACAAGTGATGGATGATTCTGAACCAGAAGCTGACGTGCCAGTGGTGAATGCTATAGTGGCTGAAGACCAAGACATTGCAGTGACTCCAGCTGTGAATGTGGTCGAGGATCATGAGGCAATCCCTTCAGATGAAGAAAATGTCATGGATGACATATTTGCTGATCCAGAAGATGATGATATATATGGAGATTTGGGGCCTCTGAGTCTGAAAAGATCAAGAGATGTGATGAATGCCTCTTCCTCTGGTGATTCTGTACCTCAAGACATTGACACTCATTTTGAGTTGACTGAGGTATCAGAAGATCCAATGCCTGCTCGTGAACCTTCTCCGAGGAAGAGGACTGACCCAAGGACTGATAGATTTAGCTTCAAGAAGACTAGCTCCAGTGTGCTGATTGTTCAACCAGAAGTGGGTCAGAGCTCACAAGGTCAAGCCAGTCAAGCTGAAACATCAACAACAACAACAACAACAACAACTGATGAAGAACAACCTGCCCCTGTGCAGAATGCCAGCCCTATTCTGAATGAACAAAGCCCTGTTCAGGAAGATAGGCAATTCTTGGAGGTTGATCACACATTCGTTGTTCCAAGCCCAGTGAAAGTGAGCGCTGCACCTGTAATAACCCCGCCTACAGCTGCTCCTAGCTTCAGGCCATTTCAAGCAGCGGAGCTTCCAATAAATATGAGGATAAGTGCTGATCCTCAGATCAATTTCCTGATCTCTCAAAGCAGAATTAGAGAGAATGAGATCAAGGCTCTTCAAGCAGAAAACAAGTATATGAGAGAGAAGGAGGTGGCGGACAAAGACAGAATGAAATATCTGTACAACATGCTGGTGGACCTGAGGAAGAAGTTCAATGAATTGAAGGATGTTGTGGGGTCCAACTCCTCAGGTGCCCCAGGTCAAGGTTCGTCACAGGGGGTGCAAGCTGCAGATGCTATGGAGACAGATGAAGGAGATGAGAACTTTGATATGCCTGATTACGCCCGCTGTGGCAGAATCATCTCCAAGGCACCAAGATGCCACGAAAACTGGTTCAGGGAGTTCTTCCAGGGACCAGCCCCCACTCAATACACCATTGATGTGGGTGAGAGCTCAATTGACAAACGTGGGAGTCGTGAGACCATCTTGTGTTGGCATTATGACAACGAGAAGAAACTTTTTGCCGTGATCCATGACGGCTACAGTCCTGTGGAGTATTATCAAACGTGTGGTCAATTCCACTCCTGGACTGAGCCTGAGATCAGAAGCCTTTTGAGAGCTCCCTTCATAAACAGATGGGATGGACCTGAAGGAAATCTTATCCGTAACAACCTGCTGAGCCATCAAGAAAACAACTTTGCAGAGTTTGAGTTGAAAGAGGTCAGATGGAGAGAGACAGGGACTGACCCAGTGACAGGGCAGCCCATTGGCGAAGCTAGGAGGCCACCCACTAAGCGTACAAGAGTCATTAACATGTTGGACGAGATCAAAGATGGCACTCTGGTCAGAAATTTTGATTGCTGGTGTTATGATCCGACAACTCATGAAGTGGTGGTGCTCTGCAAGCCGATGAGGCAATTCCGATTCTATGATCCAGTGGACTTGCTAAGATTTGGAGAGCGAGACATCAAGCTCCTAGCCACCCAACCCATACTTGGAGATGAAAACGACATGGAGAATGCTATAAGGGTTGGTATCTTTGATGGAGCTGCAAAGCGGATCGTAGAGAACGGATGGTGGTTCAACAACGTACAAAGCTCATTCAGGTTTGATCAGCTACTGCCGTAAGTGATCTAATGATTCATGCCTAGGGGAAGATTGTAGGGCTATATTTATGTAAGGTATGAACATTAGTGTTGGGCTTAGTTTATCTTTGTTTTGGGCTTGTTATTTACTAGTTAGTGGGCTTATATAATGTTTATGATTGGGCCATGTGGGCTACCAGGTTTACGATTTGTTGTAATGAGGTAGTATATAAACCTCACTTGTTTATGATTGAAGTAAGCTTTTCAATACAAATTACAAGTTTACGATTTCTTGGTGCTTCTAGTTTACGATCAGCTTCAATAGTAGTGTTTATTCATTCAAGACTTCATCTTTCTCATAGATCTAGTCTCTTCTACTACTATTCTTTTTGAATCGATCTTATACGAGGATTCCGCACTCGTGTTTGATTAGATATCGTGTGTTTTGGAGATTTCCGGACCTACAGTTATAGAAGAGAAAACATGTTTTTAGAAGTTTTTTATGATAGTTAAACCCATGATAAAGGGTAGGGAATTTGGTTGGGAAAACTGGTGCAAAAATCTGGGAAAAGGGAGCAAAATTTGGCTAAGTATAAAACTGGCCGAATTTGGCTCAATCCCTGGAAAAGTAGTTCCAAGCGTATGGCTTGGAACTTCAAAAGTTGTAGGCGATACTCCTGCAGCTCTAGGCGTATGGCTTGGAAATTGTGAAGTTCCAAGCGATACTCCTAGAACCCAATCCCTGATTTTGTTAATTATTTCCCTTGTTAACACTGTTTTATACATGTTTAAGCAATAGAAACTCATTTTTGAAAGTGAGTGAATTGTAGGTAAAGGGAAAGCTTAACGGGGGATGCTCATCAAGACTTCAAAGAACCGATCTCGTCAAGAAACGAACCGCCCGTCATGTATCTTGGTGAAGAGAACTTATATAACAAGTTCATGATTATTTTTTAATGTCAAACTCAATATGACTGTATTTTGTAAATGTAAAACCACCACGAAGGTGGTACATGGTTAGCATACAACACGTTTTGTTTAAAAGTTTCTGAGACCAGTTTTTAATGATATAAATGGCTATGTTTGACATCAAATTGTATACGGGTGTTACACTCGCGTCCGTAAAGGAATTCATCGGACGTATGATGACCTACCTGATCCTCACATCACAGATCACGACCACCCTGACCATGCCCCCAGGACCCCCACCACCTCCACCTTTCTAGATGACTTTTAGACCTAGACCTATTGGACCACCGTTTTAGCAAGGAAACATGCGAGTTTTTGGATGTATGTGTATTTTGATGGGTCTATGAACCCAAGACTTGATTTGATCTCTTTTGATGGCGGTTTGCATGTTTTATGCGTAATATGGTGGAATGTAATAGTAGTATGACTATGGTACTTGAACTTGTTTCATGTATGACATTATGTAAGATATTATGGTTTATGTATGGCATTATGGTTTATGTATGACATTGTATGATATTATGGTTCATGTATGACATTGTATGGTATTATGGTTTATGGATGACATTCACTTTCTCTTATGTCTTTACACCGTGTGTAGTGGTATTATAAATGTATGTCATAACAGTTATTCCCATACGTACAATCACACCACTTACATAATAACTAAACTTTTCTTTATGTTAACCTTGAAAACTTTAAAGAAAAATCATGCCACCAAGATGCCAAAACGTTAGGAACGCTCATCCACCCTCACCTATGAGCGCCGCTGAGATTGAAGAACTAATCGCGCATCGCGTAGCCGAAACCATCGCTGCTGCTGAAACCCAACGAAACAATAACAACAGACCACATGGTAAGAATGAGTTACCCAATGTTATAAAACATAAGAATTACAATTTCGCCAAAATTGTATTCAACGTTTTAAACTAACATTGCAGGTCCGCACGAATGTTCATACAAAGACTTTATGAACTGTAAGCCCACGAGCTTTAAGGGTTCTGAAGGTGCTATTGGACTCATTCGTTGGTTCGAAAAGATGGAGTCAGTTTTTCGCATCCGCAACTGTCCTGAGCGATACATGGTCAAGTATTCCACCTGCATTTTCGCTGACAGTGCCCTGACCTGGTGGAACTCCCACACCGACGCGATGGGGACTGATCTGGCATATGAGATGACTTGGGATGAACTTAAGAAATTGTTACGTGACCAATACTGCCCTAGAGAGGAACTATATAAGCTTGAAGCAGAGCTCTGAAATTTGTCCATGAATGGTGCTGACATCGCCGGCTACACTAAGAGATTCCGCGAACTCGCACATCTTTGCCCGACTATGGTCACACCACTCTACAAAAAGATTGACCGATACATCTAGGGACTTGCCCCATACATCCAGGGGAATGTTCTCTCTTCAAACCCTCGGACTTTTCAAGATGTTGTGCGCCTGGCACACAATCTAGTGTACCAAGCTAACCGCCAAGGCGTGAATTATGCCAAGAAAGCCCCTGAAGTCAAACCCACTAATGCCAGTACTACCCCCTCATCAAGCATGAAACCTGAAAACAAAAGGAATCGTCCATTTTGGAAAAACAGGAGTGAGAAGAAACCTGAAAAAGCCCCAGCCAAAGAACTAGAACCAGTGAAGGTTTATGCTGCTACCGCTCCAGCTCAAGCTCAGAAGAAGACTGGTTATACGGGGAATGCACCTTTGTGCAACAAATGCAACCTCCACCACACTCTAGATTGTGGAAATTTCTATTGTGGCCACTGCAAGGCCAAAGGACACATTGTGCGCGATTGTCCAAACCGCACGTGTTTCGGTTGCGGTGTCAATGGCCATTTCAAGAAAGATTGTCCGAAGACTAAGGATTAGAATGCAAACCAGGCTAGAGGAAGAGCCTTTGTGATCAATGCTGGAAAAGCCCGTCGTGACCCCAACACTGTGACGGGTACGTTTCTACTTAATAACCACTTTGCATCTGTTTTATTCGATACTGGTGCCGATAGAAGTTTGTGTCTATCAATTTAAGCCAATTATTTGAAATCGCCCCTGTTGCTCTAGACGCTAAGTTTACAGTAGAGTTAGCAAATGGTGAAACAATAAAGACTTGTGTAATCTACCAAAATTGCTCACTTGAACTCGCCGGTCATACGTTTAGCATCGATTTACTGCCCGTCGAGTTAGGAAGCTTTGATATGGTTATTGGAATGGATTGGTTAACAAAGCACCATGCTGAATTGTCTGTCACGAGAAGAGGGTCAGAGTGCCACTTGCAAAAGGCAACACTCTTAAGGTGCAAGGTGATAAGGGTGGAGCCCGGCTAAATCTCATATCTTGTATGAAGGCACGAAAGTTCCTTCGGAAAGGATGTCATGCTATTTTAGCTCGTGTCACAGAAAAGAAGTCTGTAGAGAAGCGTGTCGAAGATGTTCCAATTGTCCGTGAATATCCGGAGGTCTTTCCAGAAGACTTACCAGGTCTGCCGCCGGCTCAACAAGTAGAGTTTTGTATTGATTTGACACCCGGAGCCACCCCCGTCGCCAAATCACCATATCGACTTGCACCATCTGAGATGCAAGAGTCAGATAGTCAACAAGAGTTGTTGGATAAAGACTTTATTCGTCCAAGCCATTCTCATGGGGTGCTCCTGTGTTATTTGTAAAGAAGAAGGATGGAACACTACGAATGTGTACCGACTACCGAGAATTAAACAAGTTAACGGTAAAGAACCGTTACCCGCTTCCAAGGATTGACGACTTATTTGACCAGCTTCAAGGGTCAAGTTATTACTCCAAGATTGATCTAAGGTCAGGATACCACCAACTTCAAGTCAGGGAGGAAGACGTTCCAAAGACAGCATTTAGAACACGCTATGACCATTACGAGTTCCTCATCATGCCATTTGAGTTAACTAACGCACGAGCAGTATTCATGGATTTGATGAACCGAGTATGCAAACCTTACTTGGATAAATTTGTTATCGTGTTCATCGACGTTATTCTCATCTACTCGTGCAGCAAAGAAGAACACGAGCAACATCTGAGACTCATCTTGGAATTACTAAAGCAAGAAAAACTGTACGCGAAGTTTTCCATATATGACTTTTGGCTTCGTGAGGTACACTTTTTGGGGCATGTAATCAACGACAGAGGAATCCTCGTGGATCCCACAGAAATTGAAGCAATCAAGGATTGGAGTACTCCCACAACCCCGACTAAGATTTGTCAATTCTTAGGTCTCGCTGGCTACTACCGCTGATTTATTAAGATCTTCTCTAAGATAGCTCAGCCATTGATCGCATTGACCCAGAAGGACAAGAAGTTCATTTGAAATGGCAAGGCTGAAGCAGCCTTCCAGTTGCTGAAACAGAAACTCTGTAACGCCCCAATCCTCTCCTTACCTGATGGAACAGAAGACTTTGTGGTATACTGCGATGCTTCGCATCAAGGTTTAGGGTGCGTGCTAATGCAGCGAGTGAAAGTTATTGCATATGCCTCTAGACAACTAGAGATTCATGAGAAGAATTATACAACCCACGATTTGGAGTTAGGAGCTGTCGTCTTCGCTCTCAAGATCTGGAGACACTATCTCTACGGAACTCAATGCACCATATTCACTGATCATAAGAGTCTCCAGCACATCTTTGATCAGAAAGAGCTAAATATGAGGCAACGTCGTTGGGTTGAGTTGTTAAATGATTACGATTGTGAGATTCGTTATCATCCCGGAAAGGCTAACGTTGTGGACGATGCCTTAAGCAGAAAGGAATGCGTAGAGCCACTTCGAGTTCGAGCATTTAAAAGAAGAAGATTTACGTGGCATGGAAAGACAACTATAAGAGAAACCTGATGGAATCAGGACATTCATGGACAGGCTATGGGTGCCTAACTATGGAGGAATGAAGAAGCTAGTGCTCGATGAGGCCCATAAATCAAGGTATTCTATTCATCCAGGTGCGGATAAGATGTATCATGGTCTTAGAGAACAATTTTGGTGGCCTAACATAATGGCAGAGGTAGCCACTTACGTAGGCAAATGTTTGACATGCTCAAAGGTCAAAGCTGAGTACCAGAAGCCTTCTAGATTGTTAACTCAACCCGTAATTCCGGAGTGGAAATGGGAAGAAATTATCTATGGATTTTATCACCAAACTGCCTAAGTCTAGATCTGGATATGATGCTATATGGGTGATAGTAGATCGATTGACAAAATCTGCGCATTTCTTACCAATCAAGGAGAAGGATAACATGGATAGACGAGCCAAACTCTACATAAAGGAGATCGTATCACGCCACAGAGTGCCTATATCCATCATATCCGATCGCGACAGTCGGTTCACTGCCAACTTTTGGAAATCTCTCCAGAGATCTTTGGGTACCCGCGTGGATATGAGCACTGCCTACCATCCCCAAACAGATGGCCAAAGTGAGAGAACTATCCAGACGCTTGAAGACATGTTACGAGCATGCGTGATTGATTTCGGACCTAATTGGGATGAATACCTGCCGCTTGCCGAGTTCTCCTGCAACAACAGTTACCACACCAGCATTAAGGCAGCCCCTTTTGAAGCACTCTACGGGAGAAAGTGCAGGTCACCGCTTTGCTGGACGGAAGTTGGTTACAGTCAGTTAATAGGCCCCGAACTCATATTCGAAACAACAGAGAAAATATTCCAAGTGAAATATCGCCTGAAAGCTGCCAGAGATAGGCAAAAGAGCTATGCCGATAATCGTCGTACGTCGTTGGCAATTAAAAAGGGTGATCGCGTCATGTTGAAAGTATCATCGTGGAAAGGCGTCATCAGATTCGGTAAACGAGGAAAGCTCAACCCTCGTTACATCGGTCCTTTCGAAATCACTGAAACAGTTGGACCAGTAGCATACCGGCTACACCTGCCTGCAGAACTGAGCAACGTTCACAATGTTTTTCACGTTAGTAACCTTAAGAAGTGTCTGTCTGAAGAAACTCTTGTCGTTCCGCTAGACAAAATTCAATTTGACGAGACCCTCCATTTCATTGAAGAACCTGTCGAGATACTTGACCGAGAAGCAAAAGACTTAAACATAGTCGCATCCCAATCGTCAAAGTACGATGGAACTCAAAACGAGGCCCAGAGTACACTTGGGAACACGAGGACCAGATGCGTCGAATGTATCCTCGTCTCTTCGAAAATGTTGCATCCACCAGTACTTAGAGCTAAATTTCGGGACGAAATTCTTCTAACTGGGGGAGAATGTGACAACCCACAAATTTCAAAGGTCAATCCGCTTTACTTGACTTTTATTATATTAAAGTATGTGCATTGCTTGATCTATCTATGTGATAATTATAAATTCCGTATGATAAGTCTAACGTGAATAATCCCTGCGTTTGTAATGGAACTCTATACATGTAACATACAACTTGTATGTTACATGTATAGAGTTCCATTACAAACGCAGGGATTATTCACGTTAGACTTATCATACGGAATTTATAATTATCACATAGATAGATCAAGCAATGCACATACTTTAATATAATAAAAGTCAAGTAAAGCGGATTGACCTTTGAAATTTGTGGGTTGTCACATTCTCCCCCAGTTAGAAGAATTTCGTCCAAAGACCGGTGTCATAAAATAACTACAACGACCCGTTAAACATTTAAGCGATTTCCTATTTAAAACAACTTGGTTTTAAATATTCGTGACAGTCGAGCTTAAAAGGCATGCGAACAAACAAAACTACGTTCATAACACTCGCATTATTTAAAAAAATTGTTTCATAAAATATTCTTGTAAATGAAACTAACGACTCAATATATCAGTGTTATTCAGACTCGAACAAACTAAAAGTCATAATGTTCATCAAGACTTATTTAGAAAACCGCCATGTTCGGAAACGAATCACCGTTACCCGAAGTCGTAACCCGAATTGGGCCTAACCCAACCCAATGACTAAAAAATAACCCGAAACAACCCAACCGAACACAAACCATGCACGGGCTCGGCCCACCGACCCACAACCCGCCCGTGGCCCAACCACCTTTGGCCCAAACCGACCGGCCCAACCACTTCTCTTTTATATATGTTTGGCCCATTCAACCCAAACTCAATTATGTTGGGTTAACTTTTTATAAAAAAAAAACAAAAAAAAAAAAACAAACTCAACCCAAGTCCATAGACTATTATTTTACATAACCCATCACCTTTAAAAAAAAAAACCTCTAACATCCTTGTAAAATTTTACAAGGACTAAGGCTCTATAACTAGAAGATCCCACGAAACATATTATGAGAAGAAATTAGGCCATAACATATCTTAAAATATAAACAACCTACATAATTTGCTAAGTAGAATTACTTATGTTTTTTTTAATAACTACCTAAATCCAATGAGTCTAAAACTTAGACACTATAAGATGCCAATCAAATCTTATGAGTTGGCAAAGTACTTGGTTATTGGACTAAGTGATAAACCTTAAGATAATAACCAAGAATTTGGCCATAAATTGTGAGCTCCACCACCCCAATTCACCACACCACCCAATATACATCTCCCTTCCTCCCATTTCTTTCGGCCAAGACTCCCAGCCCCCACCCTCCTTCCACCGCCACAGCCCATCCACGCCACCACCAGCCGCCGTTGGAGCCACCGAGAGCCGCCGCAAGCCGCCTCCTTCCTCCTCTTTTCACGGCACACCCAAACCCCATTTGTAAGCTCTCTAAACTATTATCTTCTACATATTGTAATACACAATCAAACACCCAAGAAACCATAAAGTCTTGATGAAGTACTCCTCATCTTCTACTTCTAATCATCTCAAGAAAAAGAAAGCCATGAATTTTTATTTTGTTGTTGTTGTTGTTGTGATCTAAAACACATTTTGGTGCCATGAGGCTTAAATCTAACCAGGTCTGGGTAAGCACTCAAGAGACCATTAGGGAGTATTGGGTGTATGCGAAGATCTTACAATTGTTTCTTTGTTGATTTAATGTTTGGAACAAGATAACAACCCTAGACCTTGTCTACATGAGCTCATATTTGAGCCAAAGTCTTGTCTCTATTTTACCATAAAATTTTCTAGCATTATAAATCCCAACACCTTTGTGTTGATAAATGATAATCACGACTCAGAATCTTGGTCATAGTAACTATAAAATAGAAGATGAAACCTCTTGTGGGTTAACTATTAATTGGAGTATGTTAAAGGATTGATTTAAGGTATAATCAAGGGAAGAATTGTAGGCTGTTTGTGGAAGTAAAATAGCCACGAAAAGTATAAAACTAACTCAATGTGGTGATAGGATACATGAAGGACACAAAAATTAAAAGTTATGATTTATTTTAAAAGATTATGAGTTGTAAAAAAAAATGAGAGCCTAAAAGTGTATTGATTAATAAATCGAATGAGGTCATGTGAAACATAATTTCTAACCCATATAATTGTTAGCAAACTAAAAATATGAAAGACTTAAAATGGATTTTTATCTTTATTTGCTAGTTCAAATAAAAATGCATAGTTATGAAAAATCATTGGACATTACTATATAGATTTTTTTCTATAAAAAGACAATTTTATAAACCTTGGATCAACCCATAAAAGGCTAGCTTCAAAGATATAGCTTTTATAAAGTTAAGACATGAATTTGAGTGCAAGATTTATAAAAGTCTAAGTTGGATCATATCTGATCTTGCCACTATTTTTACAGATACTTTTAGTATTTTTAATAAACCAAAGTGACCAAAATGGAGAAACGTTGCGTAGGGAGAAAACCGGGATCAAAACGGAGTTATACGCAATGAGAAAACTAAATTTTAGTGACTTTATTCAAAACCGACCAAAAGAATAATTTAAATCTTGCAAACAACTTAAAAAATATTTTTGATACTTTTCCAAAAATATATAAGGTCTAAATGCTACAAAAATCGGTTTTCATAAAATAAAAGCGGTGACTACGTCTTCTAAAAATCTAATAAATATTTCGCTTATAAAAATATTTAAACGATTACGGCACCATACATTTTGACATGTAAATCAAATACCTTCAGTTTTTTAATTATAAACACTCACGATTTCAAAAAATTAAAATGATAACGTAAAACGTTCCGACATTATAAACGTCAAATAATTATATTTGAACATATAATTATTTATAACTTCTTTATACTTTTAAATTCATAAAAATTAGGCATTTATAATTTATTACTAATGGTTATAAACTTGTGTCAAAAAAATATATTTCTTTCATAAACTCATCAGAAATAAATAAAAACGGGAATATTTCATCTAGACTTGTTCGGTGAGCACTTGGGTGACAAACTGTTACTCAAATGAATCAGACCCTTAAGCAAATGTTCTATTTATATATTAGGGCACTATTTGCTTGTATTGTCCAACACATTTCACCCCTTCACCACTAATCAGGTGAGTTTCACGGCCCCTTTTATTTTAACTGTTTTATTACTATGGGGGAGAAATCATGATCAAACAAATATTTTTACTTGATATTATGGCTTACTGTTAAACGTATGGTTACATGTTATGTTACTGCCCAACTTGTGTGCATTTCATTATATAACGTCATGTAAACTAAATCCCACTATTAATTGATTTCAATTAGTTCTGTACGAAACGATAGCTAATGAATAGATCTATTTGGGTTGACAACTCTGCTTACGACTGGTAGCTCCAGTCATGACACCCTTGACTTGTCAGTAAGTACATGCCAGTTATTCTGTGATATACGGTGTTTCTTGGGCGAGATACCATGAGTGGGTAAAATTGTTAGTGTTTGAAATCAAGGTTCATATGAGATCATACAACAACGAAGGTAATCTCTTTTAATATCTTGTATGCTAAATATTTACAAATTATTTGTAGAGTCTTAAAATCTATGAACTCACCAACATTATGTTGACATTTCTTTAAAATCATGTATTTCTCAGGTAAATAAAATCTATCAAGGCATGCAAATGGGGCGCACCTTAAATAGACGGACCTGCAAGTCCCGGAATCGTAGTCCCTTTTCTATCTTAATTAATATTTGAGTAATTTCTGAAATTAAGACCTGTCTATTTTGTAAATAGACGGTACTGTTACATATGTAACCTCGGTTACAAAAAATATTTTAAAAAAAAAAAATTACTAGGCGTTTTTTGTTTTTTGCATAAAGGGGGTCTTTTTAACTTAGAGAATCACCATAAAAAAAATCGGAACAAAAATCGAATTTTTTAGCTTGGTTTTCACGGTTTTCCAAACTCGGAGAGGTTTTCATTTTATCCTTCCTCTATATATATATATATATATATATATATATATATATATATATATATATATATATATATAGGGAGAGGATCATTTGAGAAACAATTGGGTTTGAGAACTTTTAAGAACCATTATAAGCCACAAGTTATATATAAGGAAATCCCCCCCATGAATTTGAATGCTCCCCCCCCCCCCCTGAAAATTAGTGGCTCAGAATGGTTCTCAAAGAAAAAAGTTCTCATTTGAACCTAACTCTCTCTCTCTCTCTCTCTCTCTATATATATATATATATATATATATATATATATAGGGTGAGGTTCATTGTAGACACTTTCGCATGTGAAATAGCTCTTTTTCACATGTGAAAGTTTCTAATTAATGAGAAAAAAGAAAAAAAGAAAAAAAAATTAATCACAACCATTAGATCAAGAGATCTAATGGTGAAAAAGGGTGTCTACCTGTCTACACTTATGGGGGTGTCTACAATGAACTTTTCACTATATATATATATATATATATATATATATATATATATATATATATATATATATAGAGAGAGAGAGAGAGAGAGAGGATCATTTGAGAACCAATTTGATTTGAGAACTAAAAAGAACTAATTTGAGCCACAAGTTTATTTACATGTATCCCCCCTCCCATGAATTGTAGTGGTCCCCCTGAAATTTGTGGTTGAGAGTTAGTTCTCAAAAGTTCTCAAAACAAAAAGTTCTCATTTGAACCTAACCCTATATATTAATTGTGTTTTATTTTTTATAAGCATAGTGACTTATTCAAAAGAAACCGATGTATATTATAAAACGATTGAGCATGACTATGAAGATATTTATGAGGTAAATATATATTCTAAGTCCTAAATATTATATTTTTTTCTTATTTTAATGATGGTTTATTTTCCTAATTGTAAGAATGACATGAAAAATCAATGTAACTTGTTGATTAATGAAATTCGAAGCAACTAACGTCATTGTTTAGAAAATGAACGTATTTCTTTTATATATATATTGAATATATGAAAGCGAGCAATAACTCATTTTGGTATTATATGTATGAGATATTATATATTTTGGATTTGATATATTTTACTATGTAAATATATGCATTTATCTACATTAAAATCCAAAAGTTTTTTTTATAAACTAATGGGTATACCCGATACCCGATGGGTAATTACCCGATAGATACCCGACGGGTAATGGGTCGGGTCTGAGACATATTTTTTATTTCGGGTATGGGATTGGGATTACTAATACCCGTCCCATACCCGGCCCATTTCCATCCCTATCCAGAACCCGATTCTTTCACTTCAAAAAATTTAAAGAAGTCGTCTCAATCCGAATGGAACAAGCTGCTAATAAACTTATACTTATCTCGATTGGCTAACCAAATATTAAATTAATAAATTTGTGTGAAAGACAAGTTTTTTAGTGTTGGGACAAGATGTTGCATGTGAAAAAGGATATGAAAAAAGCTAATGTGACATGTTGAATGTAAATGTTTTTTAAGATTGACGACCCTCAGCTTTGTAGGTAGTCTAATGACCCATCCATAAGGACAGGGGACGTGACCACTTCAACGACCTCGTCTAAAATGATAGTTTTACAATTGGGGAATTGATCATTTTAAAGTTTCATGAGTCAACATCTACATCCGTTGAAAAGTAATCAAATTATCACATAATACGATCTAATAAACTCCAAGGATGATTCAATTCATGAGATAGCACGAAGATCGAAGTTCACTTCAGAATTTTGAAGCTAAAAGTATATTTTTGTTATTTTTGTTTGATTTGGGAACTACGGACGTAAAAATAGAGGATTACATATAGTAAATGTGTAAAATTGTGCAATCCTTTTATACTAATTTTTTGATTATAAACTCCACTCTTTGTCTCCATCATAAGTGGTAAGCAAGCTCATCACATCCACTCTTATTATCCATGCTTTATTGCTTGCCACGTGTCTTGTAGTCTTTTCCTGTTATGCTCCACTCGTGGAATGTCATCTTTATAGTGTTTTTGGCCTTGCATATGCTAAATAAATATATATATATATATATATATATATATATATATATATATATTGTTGGGTTTCGACAGTGGTATACGGGTGCCCGGTGACGTAAAAAAAAACTTGACCGTTTAATTAAAACATTACCGACCGGGTTTAGTAAATTGAGAGTTAAAACGGATTAAACCGGTAATCCGTTTACGTAGCGGAATAAATAAATTTACTAATTTTAGACGCGTAAACCGAAGGTGTCGAAATCGTGTCAACAGGATCACGATCACCAAAAATAGTTAATCACGCAAACACCATTTCGCGGTAAACATTTTAGCGCGAAAATAATAACGATTACATTTAATCGAAATAAAAACATCTAAACTAAAACGGAGTTTAGATATACCTTGGCGGTGTTGAACAAACGCTCAAGACACCGAGTTTCAACGAACGAAGCGCTAGGTTGAAACGGACCACTTTCGATCTCCAACGGTTGTCGCGTATCGCGATGGTACGAGATCAATCGGAATCAAGTCCGATTACAACCGGAGACGGCGCACGGCGAGAGGCGTCGGGCTCGCGTCGACAGTCGACGGTCAAGCGACGGCAGGCGAGCGGCGTTAGTGGTGGCGGGTGACGACGGCTACGGCGGCGAGCGGCGGCGGCGATTTACACGGTGGTGATCGGCACTTTTGCGGCGGCGATTGGCGGCAAACCGAGCGGCCGATCAAAGCGTACGAGGCGGCGATCTCTAGACCGTAAAACGGTCTCCGGGCGCTGACTGACGGAACGGCCTAACTATCAACGAGCACCAAGATACGGTGGCTCGAAGATGACCACCGGAGCAAAGCGGTGGCAACGATCGGCGCGGAAACGGCATCGCCGTTTTTCTTCTGGGGTTTCGGCCGAGAATTGAAAGAGACGTAAAGTCTCTTTTTTCTTTTTGCCGTCGAGAGTGTTCTTGGTAATTAGGGTTAATCCCTAATCATCTAACATTTATTAGATGTTCGGCCCGTCTCGATGATAAAGCCCATTTTTCATACGCGAGCCCACGAGCTAATGTTAGTAAACATTTCACTAACGTATAACTCGACCGTGATTTTAAATAAAACACTTTTATTTAAATGTCGTTCACCCTTTATTATTAAGCCGGTTAATAATAATATTATTGATTATTAATTATTTATAACAAGTATAAATAATATATATATATAATCAAACGTTTCCGTTTCTTTTACCGGTTAACTAGTACGCGGGTTTAAAGTTCGTTGCACCCGGTGTAACTCTTACGGGTCGTAACCGGGTCGGGTTCAAGATTTGTCGGGTCTGGACACTTAATATCCAACAATCTCCCACTTGGACTGATCGCGACAAGATCTAAGAAACAGACAGAGGTGCTCTAGCTACACATGACTGTCCCAACCAGTTATGACACTTCAAGTCAACAACCAAGGCATATCTGTTGTGAAACAACTGATATTAGACTTGTGGTATTTTGAAGTCATTAGTTCCTTTCCGTATAAGACATCAATTGAACAAGAGACATGGATTTAATTCATTCTCTTTAATGTTCAATCATTCTATTTCTCGTGTCGTAGTTCGAAGTGGTCCAATCAAACACACAGTAAGTTTGGGTAAGGCCTTACACTTAACACTTGGAACTCACGAGAGGGCCCACGATGTCTAGCTGTTGCATTATTAGTGCAAGAGTACAGAATCCCATCTTGACTACATACAGCTCCCACTAAGCTTCAGATCTATTCCCAAAAGTAGTCTTTACTGGCAGTTACGCGACAGCGTATACTACAATCAAAGAACAGTCCTTGGCAAACGGGAGGTAGCATATGTATCTCAGGTCAAAGGACACTATTGAGTATACCATTTAATCAAATTCGTCTTATGATTAAATCCATGAAGACAATTTGATACGAGTTACGTCACAACGTCATTCTCTGATGAGGTCTGTGAGTCTGGAGAGTCAACCCTTTGAGTCCAGAGTCAGAATAGTCATAGATCAGTTTTGTTCCCACAAATTAGATCGACTACGGACGGTTTTAGAATATTTCATCAAATATTCATGGATGTTTAAAACGTATAAATTTCGAACACGTTTCGCAGAATTCGAAAACTGCATCTAACCCTTTAGATCAGATCGAATGATTTGGTGCGAACGTTTAAGGTTCGACATCCCAACACTAAAGTAGAACAATGTAGCGTAGAATTCAGGTAATACGTAACAGTATTAGCTTATTGATCAAACTTGATCAATGGAACTGTGAATTCTCATGCTAGGTTCTATGCCTGTGTTTTGGTTTTGCCTATTTAAGTTGTTTCATTAGTTTTTGGTGTTTCTCATGAACAGCAAAAAGTACTTAAGTGAATTTGAACGCGTGATAAAACTTGTGCCCTTGGTATGCACATGGATTACTGTGTTATCACAATGGCATGTTAATCGATTATCAACATAATCAAATTAACCTTCTTTGAATGTACCCTTACATTCATGATTCAAAACTTCACTTAAGGTGGCTAGTTGTTCGGTGAGTATGCTCGAGTACTCATCATGAACATTTCATCATCAAGACAAGTTGAGATGATTTGGTTTTCCAGCTTGTGTCATTGGTGTAACTCTTTACAGTGACACTTATGCAACATCCCTATGTTGGATAGTTCCCGTTTCATAACTAGTATGACACGACTTGTTTCAAGAAATTGAATATATCTGAGGATGCCACTCCTGAGATGTTTTCAATTGTGGGGTGTTCTTGAAACTGGGAGATCTTTTGAGGCTTCATTACAAGTTTAATCCGGTAAACTCCAATGAACGTGAGATCAACACTCAATCGTTATCTCGATAAGGATTAGTGGTGATGCTCCCACTTGCTTTATATAGACGACGCATTCTTATAATCATCTTTCTTTCAAACCGTTAGGATATTGGTTTTGCAAGAGAATTCTTAGCAAACCTTCTTCGTTTTTAGGAACGAAGTTATTTAGTTTCATAAACACAGTATGAATCTAATTGACCAATATCCAATTGTCATGTCACATACATGAGATAGCAAGATGCTATCAAACTGCCAGAGTTTGATGGTATCCAAGATACAATCATCTTGTGTTTGAAAAGACTTGCGTGCTAGACGCCCTGATGATTATTCTATCAGAATATCGAGTCTGATTTAGGATTGTGAACTCAATCCAATGACCAACCCATAATGGAAGATTTTAGACAAGTAAAATCCACATCTAGTTCCATTTGGAATTATTAGTCATACAGAATGCTGACATGTTTTCATTTTAGCAACAACTACTTGTTGTGAAAAGATGTTTGTCTAATGAGTCTTGAATAATTACAAGAGTCACAGTGCACTGTCCGGTAATTCCTATAGAAAGCAAGTTTCTTTAATAAGGAATTCAGATGTCCATACATCAGAAAATGGACGTGCATAACTCAAACTTGGTCTCCCGCAAGACTCTTCTTGGAACCAATTTGAGTCGCAAGTGATTGGTGAGGAAGTGATTCGTGGGTATAAGGTGTGAATGGCGGCCATTGGCATGTCATACGTCATGTGTTTATTTGGTTTTCAAACTTGAAAACAAAACCTCATAATGTAAGCAACAGGTGCTCAGCAGGATTTAACACATATGAGTACAAGCCAGTTGTAGTCTTTGACTTTTAAGGTGTTTTACGTATATATCTATTCATGACCATTATGGTCATATGCACAGAACTTAGTGCATCCTTATAACACAATCATTCAGGTGATTGTGTTACATAAGTAGCGCTGGTGACTTGAACTTTTACTAACAAGCGTTTGATCTCATCAAAGGTCCTATTGTTTGTCTTAACGAAATCAGGCAAGTGATTTCAGAAAACTTCAATTTGGATTTAATGAAGTCTCAAGCTACGCGATTCCAAACCATAAGGTTTCATGAATCAAGATAGGTTGATTATTCCCACTGTAGCAAGTACAATGAGAATAAGAGACGTCATGGCCTTAATGGATTTAGAAAGAACAACCGTTCTTCTTTTGCATTTAGGCTAGTCTCATGATCATTAAATCAATAGCACCAGGCTTAACGTCATGTTATATATATATATTTGAATCTAATCTACCAAGTGAAACATTTTCAAGTGTAGAAAAAACAATGCATATCAATAAAGTTTAAACCGGAAACTTTAGTGCATGTTTAAGATTCAAAACAAAGCAAAGTGTATCATCCTGGACCCCGCCAGGGAAAACAAGCAAGTTGTTTTAAAGATACTACCAAGAATTAAAGTACGACATGACTTTATTCAAAGTTTGCAATCATGCAAAGATGTCATGTCTTCTTGGTCTTTTGCTTTCTACGACTTCACGTTCCTACAAAATGTAAAGTATGTCAAACATATATTTTGAAGGATCAAGTGAAGTGGTTTATAACATGAGGTAATAGATATATACCCCCGGAAGTGCCTGCATCGGACTTCTTCACCTTGGCAAGATATTCAAGGCAGTTTCTCTTCCAGTGCCCCATCTTGTTGCATTCGAAGCACTGGCGCTCAGCTTGCGGCGGTGCCTTCGAAGCCTTTGACTTGCCCTTTCCGGTGCCACTAGACCCTCTAGCAGCAGCGCCCTTGCCTTTCTTCCTTTGCCCAGGTTTCCTCTTAACCTCAGGTTTCATGACACCTCCGGATCGGATGGCGAGCACATCATTCGACTTGCCTTTGCTGTTGTTACCGTTGAGAAAATTAATCTCAGCGGTCTTCAACATCCCGTGAAGCTCGGTCACTGTCTTAACCAGGCTGTTCATATTATAATTGATCCGGAAAGGAGTGAACGCACTGGAAAGAGAGTGGAGGATCAAATCCGTCGCCATTTCCTGAGGAATGACGTAATCGAGCTTCACAAGTCGGTCGATGTAACCCTTCATCTTAAGGACATGGGCGCTGACAGGACTGCCTTCAGCCATTCGACAGGTGATGAGCCTGACAACGGTTTCATAGCGTTCCTGCCGGGCCTGGGTTTCAAACATGCCCTTAAGTTCCCCGATCATCTGAAACGCCGTCCTGTCAACCATGCTCTTCTGAATATCAGTAGACATGGTTGCCAGCATGAGGCACGCAACTGAGTTGGCATCCTTTCTCAGTGCCTCATGTGCAGCGCGAGCAGCCGCAGTGTTATTTGCGGGTGCTTCGGGCACCTCGGCCTCCAACACATGTTGTTTGTTGGCCATTTGCAGGACAATTTTCAGATTTCGATGCCAGTCGAGGAAGTTGGTGTCATCAAGTTTCTCCTTCTCAAGGAGAGACTTGAGCTGGAAAACCTCGTTGTTTGCAGGAGGATTAGCCATCTGAAACAACAGGCAATTCGTTTAGTGTTTCGATGTAATATTCGTATTCAAAAACGGCAAGCAAATTTTGAATAGGAATATGGGAACCCAATTAGTAGTCGACCGTCAAAGGCAGCGTTAAGTGCAATCACCGGTCACTAAGTAATCGGATAGACAACGTTTGTCTCTTGTGAAAACCAGTCACAACTCCCGTTTATGAGGCTTTCGCGAATTAGTTCGCGAAATACGTTTAGCGTCATCCATGCCAATTTTGTCTACGAATGACCAGATGTACGGTGTTGAAATACTCCAATACACAAGGTACTCGTAAAGAAAATGATAGATGTCCTCAGTGGTCAGTGTGCATGCACGGTGTTGAAATACTCCAATGCACACACCTTGGAAGATACCCTGAACACCAAGTGCGGTGTTGAAATACTCCAACACTGATGCATCGGTAAATATGTTCCAAGTTAGACTTGACTAGGATGGCATAATCTATCCGTTTTGCGGCTTACCAGATAGGATTAATTAGTCAGTGTTTTAATTAATTAAACGTTTGACTAAGCTAAGAACCCTATCTCACTCGGGACAGTCAATTTAATAACCTCCTTATTAAAGACTACGCGTCGCGAGGCAGTAACCAATTATTAAAAGTTCGATATTTAAAGATCGAAAAATTCGAGTTCATAGTCGAATAAAATTGGTTATGAAATATCGAGTCTTAGTAAATATTAGGACTCGAACCAATTGATTGTAAAACAGTTTTAACCGATTAAAACTTAGTTTGGAGTTTTAGTTGGCGTGTTAAACAGTTTAAGACAAGCAACCAAAACGCACATGCAAACAGACACACATTCGGCTTTAGGAGGTTCCGTTATTGTCAGAGCCTTATGACAATATCGAAGAAGGTCTGGGACGTAAAATTAAAATCAACCATAGGGATGGAAACAAGCATCCGGTCGACTCCAATGCTCCCACTAGCTTCGACAAGCTCCCACGTTACAATTGGTGTACGTCGGTCTTTAGGTCATGTATACTTGCCACGCTAGGGATCGTTGCATGAACAATCGCCACGATGGGGTTGTCGCATCACAAGCTCGTTACGTTCGTCCAAGGCGAAGGTTAGCTTATACGAGAAAATAAATAAAACCTAATTTATTTACGATACAACTTTTGAACCCAAAAACAAGTGGGCCAAACCAAAACCAAGACATGAATGGGCCAAAATGGGCCAAACCTAAATACGATAACCAATAAGAGCCATAATATGGGTCGAGCCGAATATGCGCGTTTTAAACAATCAATTAACGAATTGAAAACGATTGGTGGAATTAAATCGACCAATCATTTGGAAAAGCAATTCGTGTAACTTTCGCGACTTTCGGGTTTTAACCCCAGTTCGCGAAATCCACCGGTTTAAAAACCGACCGGTTAGGGTTTGCGTGTGGTGATCAAGGCTCTGATACCACTGTTGGGTTTCGACAGTGGTATACGGGTGCCCGGTGACGTAAAAAAAAACTTGACCGTTTAATTAAAACATTACCGACCGGGTTTAGTAAATTGAGAGTTAAAACGGATTAAACCGGTAATCCGTTTACGCAGCGGAATAAATAAATTTACTAATTTTAGACGCGTAAACCGAAGGTGTCGAAATCGTGTCAACAGGATCACGATCACCAAAAATAGTTAATCACGCAAACACCATTTCGCGGTAAACATTTTAGCGCGAAAATAATAACGATTACATTTAATCGAAATAAAAACATCTAAACTAAAACGGAGTTTAGATATACCTTGGCGGTGTTGAACAAACGCTCAAGACACCGAGTTTCAACGAACGAAGCGCTAGGTTGAAACGGACCACTTTCGATCTCCAACGGTTGTCGCGTATCGCGATGGTACGAGATCAATCGGAATCAAGTCCGATTACAACCGGAGACGGCGCACGACGAGAGGCGTCGGGCTCGCGTCGACAGTCGACGGTCAAGCGACGGCAGGCGAGCGGCGTTAGTGGTGGCGGGTGACGACGGCTACGGCGGCGAGCGGTGGCGGCGATTTACACGGTGGTGATCGGCACTTTTGCGGCGGCGATTGGCGGCAAACCGAGCGGCCGATCAAAGCGTACGAGGCGGCGATCTCTAGACCGTAAAACGGTCTACGGGCGTTGACTGACGGAACGGCCTAACTATCAACGAGCACCAAGATACGGTGGCTCGAAGATGACCACCGGAGCAAAGCGGTGGCAACGATCGGCGCGGAAACGGCATCGCCGTTTTTCTTCTGGGGTTTCGGCCGAGAATTGAAAGAGACGTAAAGTCTCTTTTTTCTTTTTGCCGTCGAGAGTGTTCTTGGTAATTAGGGTTAATCCCTAATCATCTAACATTTATTAGATGTTCGGCCCGTCTCGATGATAAAGCCCATTTTTCATACGCGAGCCCACGAGCTAATGTTAGTAAACATTTCACTAACGTATAACTCGACCGTGATTTTAAATAAAACACTTTTATTTAAATGTCGTTCACCCTTTATTATTAAGCCGGTTAATAATAATATTATTGATTATTAATTATTTATAACAAGTATAAATAATATATATATAATCAAACGTTTCCGTTTCTTTTACCGGTTAACTAGTAAGCGGGTTTAAAGTTCGTTGCACCCGGTGTAACTCTTACGGGTCGTAACCGGGCCGGGTTCAAGATTTTTCGGGTCTGGACACTTAATATCCAACATATATATATTCTATAAAAGTGCCTTAATTATCATTATTTGACTCCGTCGATCACATTCATTCAAAATGTTGCATGTCCGACTCATTATTGATTTCCAGAACTTGATTCTTCATTTCCTAAAATCTGAAAAGTTATCTCAATCAGAATAGACAAGCTGCTAATAAACTTCTACTTGTCTCGATTGGCTAACCAAATCAGAACACAACGAGATCAACGTATCCGGTTACACCAACACACCAGAACCCGAAGATCACTTCAGTTTCTATATGTTCTCCATTCCGTGACAACGACGATGATCAGAGTGGGCAACAACAACGGTGGGCGGCACATTGTGGCTGAGGTGTGGCTCGACGGATATAGTTGGTCAGACCGAAGGTGGTGGTTAACAGCTTTGTAGTGTGGTGTGATTAGGGTTTTTTGCAATTGCTCTCAATTAGTAAATTATATCTGAGCTAAAATCACATGTGCCTCCCTGTTATTGATTTCTCAAATAATTGCTAATTAATTAACTACATATAGTCACTATGTGTGTGATTTTGCTCACTGTAGAATCGGGCTATCAAGGATAACTGGATAGATAGAGATCTAGGACGAGCTATCAAGGCAGTTCGACTACAAGGGGAGGATTACAAGTCTTCTGGTGAGCAGTCGACTCGACAATCGATGTCTAAGTGCAAGTCTTCTGGTGAGCAGTCGACTCGGCAGTTGAGGTCTCATGGTGATCAGTCGACTTAGCAGTTGAGGTCTTCTGGTAACCATTCGACTCGGCAGTGAGGTCTTATGCTGGAACCTGCAAAACATAAGCGCCGTTGTTCTTGGGGAGCAGGACAGGGTGTTCTGCGACCAAGCTCGGGCGTGAGAATAAGTATGCACTTCGAGAGATTAAGAGTAATCAAACGAGAGAGAGCGCAATGACTTGAGTTCTAAGAATTTACCTGGTGGTTGAGGGTATTTATAACCCTCAACCTTTGTCACGTAGCGATGTTAATGTCAGGTCCCCAAAGTAGCATCCTGCACGTCTGGCATCTGGACTGTGCCAAAGAACCATAGTAGCTGTTTTGGGTAATCACATTGGTTGTAGTGTCAGGTCGAGTCCTGGGACGCTGACCCGTGTGTATGAGCGTTGGTCTGTACCTACCCGTTTCGGCCTAACTTGGTTTTAAGGATTTGTCCACCAAGTGTGGCCAGTCGACCTGGTAGGGTTCGGCAAGGGTAGGTTGGTTTAGTATCGAGGGTCACCAGTTGGCCTAGTGACTAATAACTGGCAGTCGACTTTGTGAGAGTCGACTGGTCATACGGTTTGTCACTAGTCGGCATGGTGGCTTAGTGACTGGCAGTCGACCCTGTCAAGGTCGACTGGTCATAAGGTTTGTCACCAGTCGGCTTGGTGGCTTAGTGACTGGCAGTCGACCCTGTCAAGCTCAACTGGTCATAAGGTTTGTCACAGTCAGCCTAGTGGCTTAGTGACTGGCAGTCGACCCTGTCAAGGTCGACTGGTCATAAGGTTTGTCACCAGTCGGCTTGGTGGCTTAGTGAGTTGTCTGTTTGAGATAGAGTGCTTGGAACATGTGTTCATATGATGTCACTCTGACCTAGACATACGTCATCACTCACGTTAAATATAAATAACTAACCAGGGAAAAAAACACGTTTAAGTTATGAAAATATATCGTCTTGGTCCATTTTTGAAAATTAACGTAAGTTTCATGGTTAACGAACATAGCATGAGAAACAAGAAGAAAAGTCAAGATTGTGAGACCACATGGCCAACCCAACTCGTGTGGGCCTCTACACAGCCAAGCCCTAGATCGTGAGTGACAGCCATGAAAAAGCCAGCCATCGGGAAATCCTATGTTGGTCACCGAGATCGCTGGTCGAGGCAAGAGTGTCGCCGAGAACAACCCACATGGCTTGGCTGACTGGGCGTGTCACCGAGAAAAGCAGATCGTGACCATCAGTCACCAAGAACCAACACGCATGTCATCAGGGTCGCAATTAAGCTTGTTAATCAGCCTAAGAAGATATAGAACCAGCCTCAATGCTAGAAAACTAGTTAACATCATATGTGCAAGTATAACTTCAATGCAAATTATTATTTCTATTTGTGAAACCATCCACGTCGCTAATGTGGACGGCTGCTCGTCAGCCCACGTGGCAAACAAGTGTTGAAGTGTGCCTCTTTGGTTAAAATTTGAAGATAAAATCCAAAGATAAGGCGAGATTGGTGTAACGTTGTTGATTATAAGCATTTGTAAATATAAAGTAGGGAAGTGGTAGAATTTTGAAGCTCGTTAGTTTTAATAATATCGTTGTCGTTCAAAAAAAAAAGATGAAGTTTGGTATTAATCAATAGGAGTGTGTCACGCAAGAGAAAGAAAAATAAAGAATCTTGAAGAATTTTAAGTGGTGGTGGTGAGGATTATGAAGAATTGTAGGTTAATATATTTTAATGTTTTTATTTATTTATTTTTGTAATTCATGTATTAAAAAAACATACTACATTTATTTAAAAAAAACACTACATTTATTTAAAAAAAACATTACATTTATTTAAATTAAAAAAAAAGACATTACATAAAATAAATAAAAACTTAGTTATTCCTAGAAGGTGACGCCCCTTGGAGAAGGTTTCTCATTAACGTCCAAACCTCGACGTGTGAAAAACCCCTTTCGTCATGTACTTTTCGGTACTCGCGCAACGCCTAAAACATCAAACCCGATTCAAGATCCGCCATAGTAGCTTTTCGTTCAATTTCGGAATACACACCTTCAAACTACATAAGTTTTGAATTCATCTTATTCCATTTCGCGTTCAACTGGTGTTTGGTTTTATTCGAACCACCAAGTTCTTTGTTGAAGTGCTCAAACACTTTAGCCGAAAAACTATCCGCCTTTAAGTGATTAACCTTCTCCTCGGAGATGTGCAGCCAAGCATGAGCCAACACAATCTCTTCGTTTGGAGACCAAGCCATATGGAAGAAAATTAATTTAGTGTAAAAGAGAGTGAAAGAAGAAGTTTATGGTGAAATAGTGTTTGAAAATGGTGTGTGAACTGGGTTAATAGGTAAAGGAATTCTTTTTTTAATTCTCATGACCGTTCAACGGTCAAATTGATATGGTCCCACCATCAAAACCACCGGCGAAAAATAGATAGAGAAGCTGTTTTTTAACCAGCGCACGGCACGAGTCACGTATTGCCGGGGAAGCTGCCGGTGCCGCGGCATATTATGACACCACTCCGTCCTCTATAAGATACTCTAAAAACATTCTATGTGGTAGTCTTATCACTATTTTTCATCATATATTATAGAATATTATAGAATTAGAAATTAGATTCTACCATAGCTACACGTAGTTTATTTCAAGATTCCGATATGTTCACATGCTTGAAATATGGCTTTGATTGTTCTCATAAATCACTTTTCAACAAATTCTTAGTTTCTACAGAAAAAATAAATATACACAATTTACCCTCGCAGAATTTGAATTTGAACCTCAACTTTTTTGTTTATCTATTAACCAATGTTTATCATGGGGCGATATCATATAGTCCTTAAGTATGGACTAATATGGTATTTTCTACAACATCAACCTATTCATTAACAGTCGTAGCGATTCTAAGAAATGGTTTTCAAACAGTCGGTAGATATCCAGCTCTGCGCTACCAATTACCTGACATACCCAAGAATTATAGGTCGACCCATATACTTAGGTGCGGATTACGTTTCTTCTCTCATTAGTCAAACGTGAAGTAACATAAGTAAAGTAAAAGAAAAGCAAGTCGACTGAATCAAAAGTCACACAAAGTGTATTTTTCTTGTTGTACAGTTGGACAAAAGTGTTTTTGACATGCTATCCACAACCCACTGATTTTGCCATCCCTAATGAACATCCAAGATCAACATCCTAGTTAGCTCCAACATAAGGATATACTAAAAACCTGAATTGTGTAGTTCAGAATCAGGTTGATCAACATTCTAGTTAGCTCCAACATATGACCACACCATGGGAATTGTGTGAATAAATAGAAAGATATATTAAAAACCTGACCAGTAATAAACAAGATAAGTTCATGGTCTCATAGGTTGTATCTCACATTCCATCTTCCATTAATATCAGCATTGAATGTCCAATTGTTTTCCCTGATTTGTACATACGGTATCTGCATAATAAGATAAGGACATGTGATGACCAACATCTCCAACAGCAATATCAGAATTCAGGAACATAGAAATAGAGAGAACGCGAGATCATAAAAACTTAAGCCTCACAGAAAAAGCAATTTTACAGATTACAATCGGGTAATTGCCAAAACGAAAAATAGAATGCAAGTTATTTCTCGCTTTTAATACTGCTCTATAGTTTGAGTTTTGAGGTGAGAATTTATGTGTGTTCTCTGAATAAAGCTTCAAGTAAAAGGTTAAGATATGTGGGTTCTTTTTGGTGGGGGGTGGATGTATTACCTTGTCAATGATTTCAAAGCCAACTTTGAGTCTTACGTCTTGCTCTTTTTGGAAATCTAGGATGTTCCATACCAACTCAAGGGCTCCATGTGGTGTTGGCTGTTTAAGAGTTGAGATACACAGTGACATAAATAATTACCTTAGATGGTACACAAAGATATTGATGACTTTAATAATACCAAACAGGCAGAGGTTCAATCCCAACGTGTTTACACACAATGGTCAATTTAGGTAATAATATATACACGACAAGTCAAGCAAGTAAAATTAGAAGTCTTAGCTAAAAAGGGAACGGGTCAAAGTTGAAGGGTCACCCAGAGTATACTCGTAAATGTTCAGTTGTTTACCATCTCCTAAATTGATTTACCAAAAAAGGACCTGATCATTATATTCAATAATAGTATCCTTACTTGTATATAACATATTAGTTATACATGAAATTCAAAGGAATAGGACAAAAATGTTGCCTGCCATTTTCCCACTAGGTTAAGAGTCTGACCCCCCCCCCCTCCCCATAGATGAGCCTGTCCAACAAGTAGTGAAACGACTACCCTGTGCAGAATGAGTGGCAGGAAACTCATCCATTCAACTTATAAGTTGAAAAACACAATAAATTTTAAGCGCACAAGAATATTGTCTACACATAATCTAAAATCAAAATACTGAACAAATAAATTACACACCCACCTGACTCAACTCTTTGTCAATATCGCATCGCCCTTTAAGAAGCACATTCACAAATCGATTAGATGTCATGGGATATGCCTTTTTTCCACGCAAGGTACAGAGGAGTTTGTCATTTCTATCATAATGTAATCCAGCTCCAACACTAGCTGACAGCTATCAAGTAAGCAGATGTGTATCTGAATTAGGACGTTAAATAGTTTTAATAGAGCTAGCAAAATAGGATGAAAGGGGCAAATCGATTGGGTCAGGTTCAAGGGGAATACCCGTCTATATTTGTTCTTATCTTTTTATAACCGTTTAGTGTGTCAAGCTTGATTACAAAAGTTATATTTTTCAATAATAAACTAATTTTTTAGATAAGACAAGTTTGAAGGCTTATTGCATTAAAATTACACTTTTGGCGAATTTTAGCATTATATCATTTCCTTCTTAGCTAACTTTTTCACTTTACTCCTTTGACTTGATGAGGAAAAACATAGCCCACATCAACCCAGTCATAAGTAAATTGGTCGAAATTGCCACCTTCTATTCTTAAGCCTAGTAGGCCAAGATACTGAACTTAAGCACAGGACTGGTAACATACATCAGGATAGAATTGTCTAACGAGTGCACAAAAGAAGGTTGGAGCTCCAGTCCGTGTATCAAGCTCTCCATTAAGCTGCAGCATTACAAATTAAAATTAAATGGAACGCAAAAGATTAAACTCAAACTCACCTACAAGCAGTTAGACAGTAATAACGTACATAGAACATTTTCCCTTTTGTAAAACCCTATAAATAAGGGCCCAGATGGTCAAATTTTTGCCACCCGTCCATTGATGCACCCATAGTAATATACTTGTCAGTGACAACACGCAATGAGAATGATGGGAATCATCATACCATATAAAAGATATTACATTAAGAAATATTATTCAAGGAATCAAGATAAATAATAAGGTTAAATCTATTGCCTGTTTTCCGACTTTCAAGTATACCAAAAGTATAAACACGGATATTTATTATCAACTGCCTTTGGATGACGGAGAACATACCATTGAAGCTTCTTTTTTTTAAAAAAAAATTTGAACAGAATCAAGGGGTAACTAGGTTAGCATAAGTTTCAATATACCTAAACATATTACAGTGTTCGACTATTGTAGTAATTATTACACTTGGCACTTCATTTCCAAAATCATATTTGTAAAATTCCTGGAAAAAGGACTATAATTGAGAGCAGAGAACAATGTTGCATAAGATATTTCAGAAAGCCTGTTTTTTCTTTATTTTCAATGTTGAAAAGAAATGCTTGAGTTAATTTACATGTTGAATTTATCTCATTACCAATGCAAACATTTATCATATCAAAATAGTTCATATTAATAAACGCATACTTTAGTTAAATTTGTATCCATTTATTTGAATTTCAACGAGTTGGGTTGAAATAGCTTTTTTTTTTTCATTTTATTTGAATTTTATGAATGATTACTATATTGAATTGATAATAAAACTACAGCCAAAATAATGCTCTTAACTTTTTTTAATAAAGCAATCTTAAAGGTTGTAAACCTAGCATGACATTGGTGCAATTCAGGTGACCTATTTTCTGGCTAGGTAAAAGAACTATCTTACCTAAAAAATCCTCAATTGAACCCTTCCACAAAAATGGGTTCGGATTCCCTCCTTTACCCTAAATTTTGTAAAAAAAAAAGAAGGCTAACAAAAATGGACACATAAATGCTGACAAAAACTATCTTATCAATTACTTGTGCACAAATTAAACCTAAAACAGAAATGCTGAGGTCCCAGAAATTTCAAAAAATAATTTAACATCGCTTCCGAAGTTTGTGGCAGTAACAAGGCATGAAAAAAATGATTATGACCTGAAGTAGAGTGTTGGAATCGAATTGGATCTTCTGCTTAGCATGGATTTTGATAGAACTGAGGTCTCCGGCGTACTTCACCGTTGGAGGATTCTTGGCGATCCTGAGAGCGCTTGAGTCTCCACCGTACCTGAGAGAAGTCTCCATTTGATTTTGATTTTGATTTGTGTGTAAAGAATAAAAGTTTGGTAAAACCCTAGCTATGGATATGGCGGAGATTTATATATACTGTACTTGAGATGGAAGCAAACTTGTGTAAAAGCACACGGAACATAAATGCTAAACGGAAGGAAAAGATGGTTTATAAACAATATAAAATTAAAAGTATACTTATATACGGGGCGTTTTTTTTTATTTTTTATTTCAACCATTGGATCTTGATTTAATAAAAATGGAAAGAGGGTATTTTAGTCTTAGTCATTTTTGTTGATCTTTTATCTACTTCCCTTATTTTCTTTAAACATTTATAACTTTCACATACGACGATATTTTTAAAAAAAAATTACACCATAAAAACGAGCATTTTTTTATCTTTAAAACGCATATAGTGTTGCTATATAAAAAATGAAAAAAAAATTACTCTTTCGATTTTTGACACAGATCATTGTGTCATTGTGTCAAAATGTTCAGATCATTGTGTCATTGTGTCGTCGTGTCAAAAGTATATATAGTGTTGCTGTATATAAAATTAAATACTATTTCGGTTTTTGGCACAATATGAAACAATGATCTGAACATTTTGACACATCATTGTGTCATTGTGTCAAAATGTTCAAATCATTGTGTCATTGTGTCATCGTGTCAAAAGTATATATAGTGTTGCTATATATAAAATTAATTACTCTTTCGGTTTTTGTCATCATATGAAACAATGATCTGAACATTTTGACACATCATTGTGTCATTGTGTCAAAATGTTCCGATCATTGTGTCGTCGTGTCAAAAGTATATATATTGTCCTGCTATATATAAAATTAAAAAAAAAATTACTCTTTCGGTTTTCTAAGTTGGTGATGTGGAGAGGTCAGTCTAGGCCACCGGAGAGACTGGCTTGGCTGCGTATTTCAGGCGTACCACCTCAGTTGTGGGAAGCGGAAACTTTTAATAAGATTGGTGGTCTTTTTGGGGTGGTGGTCAAAAGGTCCGACGCGTATGCTTTCGACGGAATAATGAATCAAAGTTCAGTGGCAGTGCTCATGGAGGGGTTCGATTGGATCTCCGGTACCGTCATCGTGTTATGGAAGGGGTGTAGATTCCGTTGTGAGGTATCTGAGTTTGGGGACGAGTGGGTGCCGGTTGGGAGCCGCCGGAGAATCCAAAGATCCGGTCGGAGGTCTATAGAGGAGGGCCGGAGGAAAACGAAGAGTCGTAGGAACCCGTTAGGGTCTCGTGCATGGGAAGTGACATCATGGGAAGGAGAAAAGGTGAGACGGAACCCGAGGTAGATTTGGTGGATGGTGGCGGCGAATGGGGTCAAAATGATGATGTCGGGGAGAGCACGTGGGGGGAGCAGTTGGTGGGGCCGGATCATCCTCTTCCCTCGCACCCGAATCCAGTGCCCAGGCCCAATGTTTTGGGCTGCTATGGGTCAAATGCTGATGGGCCGCTGGATGATACCTTAGATGGGCCTAATCTCCATTCTGGGTTGAACAAGTCGCTGGATCTGAACAAGGAGGTTTCCACGGGGTCTACGGTGGTGGCTGAGCATTTCTCCTGTTCGCACTCGGCGATCTCTACGTTGGCTCGCCAAATTGAACTGATGGGGGCGCAAATCAGGGAGGTCGATCGACAATTATCTTTTCAGGAATTGTTTGATCTTCATGTAGCCAATGATGTCATCGAAGAATTGAGAGCTAGGGCCGACGAGGAGAGGAGGAGAATCGATAGGGAATGGGAGGCCATCAACACCATCAGGATCGCAGAGAAGGTTAAAATTGGCTCAAGGGGGCAAGATAAGGCGGTGGTTGATCGAATCTTGGAAGAGGATTCAAACGGTAAGTTTTAATGGATGTATTATCGGTGAACATTCGTGGTGGGTGAGGAGGTGAAGAGAAAATGGGTGTCGAATTTAAGGGCTAGGAATGGGGTGCAATTCTTATGTTTCCAGGAGACCCAATTCCTTGATGGGAAGAGAATTATGTTTAACCAATTCTGGGGCAGGAAAGGGGCAGTGAATGATTGGATTGATGCTAGAGGTAGGTCTGGGGGTATTGCGTGTTCTTGGAACCCTTCGGTTTTTGCTACCTCTAGGGTTGTAAAGGACGATCATTTCATGATAGTGTCTGGTGTGGTTTTGGGTCTGGGGGTGAAGCTCAACGTGGTTAATGTGTATTCTCCCAAGGATATGCGGGTGGAAAGGGGTATTTGGGAGAAGCTGATCAATTTCAGGTGGTCGATGGAGGGGTTGTGGGTCATCGCAGGTGACTTTAATGAGGTCAGAATGGAGGATGATAGGCTCAGATCGGAGTTCTCTCAGTCGGGTGCTGACGCTTTTAATGCTTTTGTGAATCGTGCGGGTTTATCGGAATATCATATGGGGGGTTTGCGGTTTACTTATTCGCATGGTAACGGCAAGTCCTTTAGTAAGATCGATAGAATTTTTGTTTGCTCTCAGTTTCAAGAAAGGTGGTCGTGTGCCTCGGTGACGGCGTTACATAGGCTTCATTCGGACCATTCTCCTCTGCTGTTAAAGGTTTCTCAAAAAGATTTCCGTCCCCCTCCTTTCCGTTTTAGGCCTGAGTGGCTGGGTTTGGAGGAGGTGAAGCAGGTGGTGTGTTCTGCTGTGAATGGGGTGTTTGAGGATAAAGACCCTGATCTGGTTTTGATGGCGAAGCTTAAGGCAGTTAAGGAGGCTTTGAAAGTATGGTCAAAGAATCAGAAAGAGGTTAAGGGCGGGAAAAAAAGAAAAGCTTATCTTTGAATGTAACA
>JBCNJP010009075.1:0-12506 GCA_039602395.1 Deinandra increscens subsp. villosa
CAGATTTATGTTAATTTGCAACCTACCTTCGTCTAACATTGACTTTTTTACGTATTGGGTATCACCGTACGACAGCCCGTTGAAAAAATGTTGTTGTACGCTTATACTAATATCCATTTTGGTAAAAATTGGTAAACCCAATAGGTGTATGACAAAACTTCGCTTTCTGGTGACCCATCAACGAGGCCAATATTTTGGTGATACGTCACCACTTATAGTTTTGTAGCCATATCTTTCTTTTGGTGTTGTAATGTAGTTACAAGCGTTAAACGCTTTGGAGTGATATTACATCTCTACTCTTTTCTTGATTTTTATCATTTCGGCAGCAACGCGCCAATTGAAAAACTTGTATTAAACATTTCTATAATACACCGAGTCTTTAAGAAGTAATAAACTTCTCATACTCATTAATATCTTATTGTAACATATGAATTGTCCTCCGCCTTGAAGGACGGCCATCCTTTGGAATAAGTTTCTGTGCATCAACTTTATCACTTTTGTTGTAAAATAACATATGCGTCGATGCAAACAATATGCATCTTTTTTTGGTTGTCTATATGTGAGACATGTATGTCAAAACTTACTAATGAAGTTATAAATAACGCCTTTTAGATCTCTCATTCATGATATACCCGGATAACAACACGGTTGATCTCTACTAATACTTCTTAGATCTCTCATTCATGATATACCCGGATAACCGCAGCAACGCGCGGTTGATCTCTAGTTACATTTTAATAGTCATGTTATTAAAATAGAAAATAACTTCCATATATCATGTTTAAATTAAGATTAAATAATTTCAAAATTATACTAGCCACATGAACTATAATCTAAGAGACAAATTAAATTCAACAATTTCTATAATTTTTATGATTATAGATTGGAATCATATACACATCACAATCACAAGAGAAAATGATCTAATTTGTCTTTTATAAATCACACATATTTTTATATCACCTTTAATTGACCATAAACACAAAGTCCTTCATCTTCATCACCATATCAAAAAACACATAGTAAAAGACAAGAAGAAGAACAATTGCTTGGAAGCGGTTCATCAATGGCGATTGCTTCCATGTTGGCTTTCTTGGCCAATTGGTCCACACCCACTATTCTTTTCTGTGTTCTTAACCTCATGATAGCCACCATCTTCATAGCTTCAAACTTCAAGTCTCCCAATAATCATCATAACATGCCGAGTCAACTCACCCGATCACCTTCCTTGCTGAACCGAGTCATGTCCATGAACTTATCATCCTTCTACGCCACCCCAGATTTGCACGACCCATATAATAACTCAACGAGTCAACTCAGTCGTCCCCCGTCTCTATTGCAACGAGTTAAGTCCATTGATTTCTCTTTCTCTTCTTTCCAAAACTCACCCTCAACCGAGTCGGAGCGCCTCGATAACTCACCGAGTGAACGGACTCAAACTCCTTCGTTGCTGGACCGAGTCAAGTCGTTCAAACTCAGCCCCCCTTTAAACTCCGATCAAGATTCCGGCTACATGGATTCCGGGAAAGATGAAGATTCCTACATCGACCCACATCTTCATTCTGTTGAAGACAAAGAATTAGCTAATGGTAAGCACTTTTCTTGATATATTAGGGGCGCTTCTAGTTTTTGCTTATTAAAGTTAGTAGTAGTATTTATAATTAATTTTATATATTTACTTTTCCAAACAAGCAATAACTAATTAGAAGCACCCCACTATATACATGTAAGTAATTGAAAATCTAATCTTACGTGCTTTTATACGATCATTTAAGGTTTCGTCTAACGGTCGTTTCAAGGTTTGGGTTTGCATCATTAGCCCATACCTTTAAACGATTGTTTATAAATTTCGTTGATTGGTCAAGTTTGGGACGATGTATTTGAGTTTGGAGGTCATGTCGGATTAGTAAGGTCTGATTTATATCAAGGGACGTCTTAACTGTTTGGAAGACCCAAGGCGGATAAAGAATTCTAGGCTCTTTTTATAAATACAGGTCCAATATTGATAACTTTTTTTTAAAGGGCCAATATTGATAACTAGTAGTGTTTTCAATTTTAATGTTTATAAAGAATTTATAATACTTTAAATCTTAATAATCAGTATTACAAAAACAAGTTTTAAAACAAGAGTTCATTTTGTTTATTTAAATAAAAGATGGTTGATAAATTTTTAAAAATAACTTGGGCAATTAAAAGTTAAAAGTTAATTAGTTAGTGGAAAAAAATTAATTAACTTAAATTGGTTTATAAGTTATATGTTTCTATAACTTGATTATTTGAAGTATGTTAAAAGAATTTATTTCATTAAACTTGTCAAAAATTAAGGAAGAAGAAAAAAAGTGCAATCATATTCACATTCGAACTTAAAACCTTAAAAATATAAACGAAAAAATGCAACCAATTTATCAAGGAAAATTGGATTTTAATAATCCAAGTTATTACCAATTGGCCAATATTAATCCCAATTTCAAAATTGGCCTACATTAATCCCAATTATTAAGGTGTTGGATTTCATTGGGCCCCCGTTAAGTTTTCCTTAACTCCGTTAGTTTTTTGCTGACGTGGCAGCCACGTGGCTTTTATTAATCAGTGCCACGTCAGCAAAAAACTAACGGAGTTAAGGAAAACTTAACGGGGGTCCAATGAAATCCAACACCTTAATAATTGGGATTAATGTAGGCCAATTTTGAAATTGGGATTAATATTGGCCAATTGATAATAACTTGGATTATTAAAATCCAATTTTCCATTTATCAAAGACACATAATTTTTATTTTTAAATTTGAGTCCCTAAATATTTGGGGGCACAAGACACAACTATTTTATTTTCTACTATCGGGCCTGCCTGTTTATATCGCGTTTTGATATGTTTAATGTAGTGTTGGAGAAGTCTAGCGTGACTCCGACAAATAGGTCACCGAACACGCTAATGGAACCAAGCAGCGAGAATGCAGCGGCGTCATCAGACGGTGGTGAAAAGCATGATATCCGGCGGCGGGCGCCTGCTAAGAAAGCCGTAACCCGAGTGCATGATGAAAGCGTAGATGCAAAAGCCGATGATTTCATCAAAAGATTTAAGCATCAGCTGAAATTACAAAGACTTGATTCTCTTCAAAGATTGAGAGAAATGTTGAATAGAGGAACATCATCTTCTGCTTGAAGTAAACAGTTTCTTGATAAATGCCCCTTATTCTTAAGTTATGCATCTTGTTCACTTTTAAAGTTGTGGATTAATTTGAAATTTGAGTTTATTTTATTAGTATTTATACTAATATGTTTATCGATCGGTTTAGTTAGTTATTTGAATGTAGAAAAAATAAATTTTTAGCAGAATTAATATAGTATAAATAAAAGTCATAAAGTAATGTTTATTTGTGTGTATTGTTTTTTTTTTACGACCAACAAACAAAACTCTGACTCATAAAGGGAGCCTATTAGACAAATGGAGCTTTTTACGGGAGCCTTGGCCAGCAACAGTTGAGTTTATTTCATGAAAAACTCACATTCGTGAGCAGCCGGCTGGTAAAATCTGTTGGCTTTGGGGATCGAACTCGTGATCTTTCAGTCCTGAGTCTTCCCCTCATCGTCATACCTTTCAGTCCCGAGATGAGCACAATCTCAACATTTCAGCTTATTAAAATAAATTAGCAGAGCACGAGCCTAGCATGACTCGACTCGTTTACAACCCTAGTCAACATCTCCTTTCGTTTCTGACGATTTATCGGTTTTCGAGCAACTCTTAAAATAACATAGAACAAACTGTTTCTTCGCCTCATTCAAAAGTTGTATTCAGCCTTTCCATTAATGAATTAGTGTTGTGTATGAATTTGTTGGCACCAACAACTATGTACCTAATATTCCATGAATAACACTAGAGTGTTTTATTGTTTTCTAAAGGAGAAGAAAGTGATGTTTATATCTAACAAATCATATGTCACACCCAAAGTCTTAAATGGTACAATGCATGTGATACGGATTCGTATTAGTGGAAGCTAGAAACCCTAGCTTGGATAAACCCGTCGATCACACGAACGGAAGAACAAGAGCCTGTTCTTAAGAAGAATACGATTTATTCCAAAAGAAAAACTGTAACCATCCAATCTAAATACAGGAGTTTAAATAGGAAAACATAAAGGGATAAATATGAGAAAAACAAACCCAACAACTAAGGAAAAGATAAACACTCCCACATAAACAATACTTAAAATTGAAATAAAAGATTGGATGGGATCTTGATAGAAAAAATGGCGGCCCATTCTAGCCACTAAATGAAAGGCCGGTTCTTGTACTGGGCGGGCCGGGTGGATCGGCGGGTTGGCTAGGATCCGGATCATCCTCCCCCTCTAAAAAAGGACTCGTCCGCGAGTCATCATCCTCCTCCGGCACATAAGGCGACAAATCAGCAACATTGAAGGTGGCGGACACTTTGTAGTGCCCGGGAAGATCGATCTTGTAGGCGTTATCATTGATGCGCTTCAGAACGCGAAAGGGACCGTCGGCCCGAGGACGGAGCTTACCGAAACGGCCCGGTGGAAACCTTTCAGGACGCAAGTAAACCCAAACTAAATCACCCTCATTAAAAACGACACGCTTGCGATGCTTATTGACCCGTGATTGGTACTGGACATTATGCTTTACAATTTGCTCGCGAACCTGCTCATGCAAGAGCTTAATCTGGGCAGCTTGCTCATCACCCTCAACACTAAAATAATCAACCTCAGGAAAAGGAGCCAAGTCGAGCGGGGTGAACGGGTTTCGGCCGTAAACCACAAAAAACGGGCTTCGACCTGTGGAACTATGGTTGGACCTGTTATACGCGAACTCGGCCTGGGGTAAAACAAGGTCCCATTGTTTGGGATTCGAGCCAACGAGACTTCGCAACAAATTTCCAAGACTCCGATTAGTAACTTCCGTTTGTCCATCAGTTTGGGGATGATGAGAACGGCTAAACTGCAGCTTAGCACCCAACCGTTTCCACAACGTTCGCCAAAAATGACTAATAAATTTGACATCCCGGTCGGAGGTGATAGTTTTAGGAACCCCATGTAGACGAACAATCTCAGCGAAGTAGAGGCGGGCAACTTGGGAGGCATCATAAGTTTTGACACAAGGAAGAAAATGCGCCATCTTCGAAAATCTATCAACCACCACCATAATGGAATCTTTTTTTCGTTGCGTCAACGGGAGTCCCAACACGAAATCAATACTAACATCCTCCCAGGGGCGAACGGGCGCCGGTAACGGTGTATAAAGACCCTGGTTGGTACCGTGAGTCTTCGCGACATGGCAAACGCGACACCGTTTTAAAACCTTGGTCACCTCCTTAGAAATTTTAGGCCAAAAAAAATGATCCTTCACCAAAGCAATGGTTTTGTCACGTCCAAAATGGCCAGCCAAAGCTCCCTGATGACATTCAAGTACAATAGCTTCACGAAACGATGACAACGGGACACACAAACGAGTGCCTTTATACAATAAACCCCCTTTTCGAATAAAATCATTATAGGGATGAGTTGTAGTTTTGCTCCAAACTTCATGAAAATATGGATCGTCCTGATACAAATTAGCAAATGAGTGGAAGCCTAATACTTCGAAAGAAACTGAAGTAACAAAGGCAGGGCGGCGGCTCAAGGCATCCGCCACAGAATTAGCGGATCCAGCTTTATGCTTGATAACAAAAGAAAAATCTTGTAGCGTTTCAACCCACTTAGCATGTCGCGGGTTCAATTTGGCTTGCCCATTGATGAACTTGAGAGCCTGATGATCAGAATAAAGAATAAATTCGCCGGGCAATAAATAATGTCGCCAATATTCGAGGCTACGGACGATTGCATAGAACTCCTTGTCATAAGTGCTATAACGTCGCCTTGTGTCACTTAACTTTTCGCTAAAAAATGCAATGGGACGATTTTGTTGACTTAAAACGCCCCCAATGCCCAACCCGGATGCATCACACTCAACTTGAAAAACATGATCAAAATTCGGAAGAGCGAGGACGGGAGCCTGAGTAACCGCAGTTTTGAGAGCTTCGAACGCATGTTGCGCAGGTGGTGACCACACAAATTTGGTACATTTGAGGCATTCTGTAATGGGAGCAACGATGGTGCTAAAATTCCGAATAAATCGTCTATAAAAAGACGCAAGTCCATGAAAGCATTCTGTAATGGGAGCAACGATGGTGCAGAAATTTTAGGCCAAAAAAAACGATCCTTCACCAAAGCAATGGTTTTGTCACGTCCAAAATGGCCAGCCAAAGCAATGGTTTTGTCACGGGTTTATCCAAGCTAGGGTTTCTAGCTTCCACTAATTCAGGATGTTTTTCCTAATTGCGAAGTGGTTACCATCAGATCCGCATGCGGCCCGGGGATGAGTGGAAGACTGCCTTTAAGACACGCGATGGGTTGTACGAATGGATGGTCATGCCGTTCGGTTTATCTAACGCACCGAGTTTCATCGTCTTCATCCGCGCCACAACGCATGCGCATTCGTTCAAATTCGACAATAAATTCGTCCACAGAAAGACTGTTTTGGCGCAGGTTATGGTAGGCCAAATAAGAGTCCTGCTTGTACGTGACAGGTAAGAACTTAGCTTTCATGAGACGTCGCATCTTATCCCAAGAATCGACCTTGTGCTTGCCCTCTCGATAACGTTGTTGCTGCACATGATCCCACCACAAAGAAGCAGATTTTTTTAATTTAATTGCAACTAACTTTACCTTTAAAGTGTCGGGAATATCACGGATGTCAAAAATCCGTTCCACCGTTTGGAGCCAGTCAAGGAAATCGTCGGGGTGCATCCCGCCTTCGAATTCTGGAATGTCTGTGCGCACCCCGAAAGCACGGAGCGGATCAGTAGGGGCGGGTGGCGGTGGTGTACGGCGACGGCGGTGTCGTGGAACAAACGGGTTGTAGTCGCCTTCCCCTATATCCCATGCGTCAGATTCGGTAGCGGAGTCGTCACGGACCGGTAAATTGAACTCGAGGTCACGAATCCGTTGTTGAAGTCGTTCGATCTCAGCGACATCTTGCGGGTCACGTTGGCCAAAACCGTTGCCTCCGGCGGCGAATCTACGGGGTTGCCTACGATCTTCCTCACGTCCTGACATCCTGAGTACCTGGTGCTGCTGATACCACTTGATACGGATTCGTATTAGTGGAAGCTAGAAACCCTAGCTTGGATAAACCCGTCGATCACACGAACGGAAGAACAAGAGCCTGTTCTTAAGAAGAATACGATTTATTCCAAAAGAAAAACTGTAACCATCCAATCTAAATACAGGAGTTTAAATAGGAAAACATAAAGGGATAAATATGAGAAAAACAAACCCAACAACTAAGGAAAAGATAAACACTCCCACATAAACAATACTTAAAATTGAAATAAAAGATTGGATGGGATCTTGATAGAAAAAATGGCGGCCCATTCTAGCCACTAAATGAAAGGCCGGTTCTTGTACTGGGCGGGCCGGGTGGATCGGCGGGTTGGCTAGGATCCGGATCAGCATGTTGCTTACATTATGATATAACATAGAAGGTAAACTACTAAACTTAATATGAAATAATACATATAGGCATAAGTTTTCTTAATGAGAAAGAAATATGTACCCATAAATTAACAAAATAATATCAAACAAGAAGTTCCCCTCTGTTAATAACAAAATGGTATTTGTTGATGTATGAGTGCAAGTTTGCGTGAAAATGTCTTTGGGTGATGAGGTTTTTCATTTATAGTAAGTTTTCTTTTGATGATGATCGATGGTGTTATTAGCTCGCCAGTAATCTAATTTTACGATTAAAGAAAAAAGATAGCAATATTACACATTAAATATTTATCTATGATGTTGCATTACTCAAAAAGATATTAAGAAAATAAATAACAGATAATCAAAAGAAAAGTTTATTACATTAAAAAATAAAAAAACAAACAAAAGAAGAAAAACTTGAAGAAAGAAAATAAATTAAAAAGATACAAAAGAAATACGAAGCTTTTGGTGGTTAAATAAAAACTGTTTAAACTTAATTATTCATTAATGAAAAAAATAATAATAAAAAAAAATAAGAAACTTAAAAAAGAGAATAAAAAAAAAGATATAAACCTCAAAAGATACAAAACGGGGGAAAATCATAGAAAAGTAATAAAGTTTGATAAACGTTTCAATTAATTCTCTTTAAATTTTTTTTTCAATCGTAAAAACTACTCAACTTTCAATTTGTGTTTCAATTAAGTTACTCTAATTTTTTTATATTGTAAAAATTATTTAACCTATCAATTTGTGTTTCAATCTTGTGAAAAATATATTTTTTTCTTTGTTTAGTGATGACGTGTCGGTTTATTTATAGGGGGAAAATATAGTTTTCACAAGATTGGAACCAGGACGAATCCAAGATTTTTTTTCCTGTGGATTCACCATACCAACTAAATGTCAAAATTTACAGTTTAGTCGGTTCGGGTAGGGTAAGGTTGATCACACAATAATGCTAATTATATGAAGTTAAATATTTTGATAAAAACACTTGTGGTTGATAACTAATATAATCATAATTAAACACGTTTAGTATGTTATAGGAAAAAAAACATATAAATGTAAAAATAAAATAAAAAAATCTTGTAAAGAGAAAAAAATAAGTTTAAAAGCCAAACAAACATGTCAAAGTTAGTTCTTTTTAAATAAACTCTATAGCGCAATTTAATTAAAGTGATGTCTAGATCAACTAGTTAGATATTTGTCTTTTCATTTGTAGAACCCAAGTTTGAATCCCTTTTCGTACAATGTTTTTTAATATTAACATTCCATACCCGTAAGAAAATGAATAAAAATCGCCTCCAACAGACTAGAACTCACACCTCCTATATAAATTATAGAAGACTATACCATTGTATTGGAAGATATTATATGTTAGAGGATTCACTCTAATAATATATGTGGATACACTCCAGTTTTTTAGTATATTTCTAAAAATAATTCAAAAAACAATGCCCATTGTAGATACACCGATGATTGGAACAAAAGTTGAAAGTTTACTGAGTTTCACAATATCAAGTTTAAGAAGATGTCATCATTAAATTGAGGAAAATAGTTTTCACAAGATTGGAAAACAAGATGAAAGTTGGGTGGTCCAAACAAATAGAAAAACAAAGTTAAGAGTGACTTAATTGGAACATAAATTGAAAGTTGAGTAATTTTTACTATAGGAAAAAAGTTAGAGTGATTTAATTGAACATATATCAAACTTGATTACTATTCTATGATTTTTTTTCTCAAATTGAAACTATTAAAACTTAACTATTCACAAAAAATGATAAATGTTTCATACAGGATTTTACAACCGCGTGTTGATGGGGGATAACGTTATCACACATAAAAGTTGCATTGCTATAAATACGTGTGTGTGTGTGTGACATCCGAGAATTTCAAGGTTTACTTCCGTTAGACATTTCCGTTAAGTTACGTTATAAGTGTTAACTTAGTAACTAATACTTAACTAGGTCGAATACGTCCACGTCCTTTGGTTGATCACCAAACCCGCCCATATATGCTATGTATTCATTATGGTTGTCATTACGTGCAATATGATTCAAAATGCATGATTTAATATTATGAATAGCATGACGAATTGTAAATCCTTGATTATGTGAAAACTGACCACTTTTGGGTAACCAGCGAAATTACCGGGCGAAACTATAATGTCGCCCGGCAGCTTGTTGGCTCACTTGTGACCAAAGCCAGTTTCGCTTGGCCAGCGAAACTGCCAGCGAAACTAGGCCCTGATATATAATAACATAAAGCCCTAGTTACCTCATTTTGTTCCACCATTCTCTCCAAAACACACACACACCTCTGGAAATCTGGTCAGTCGAGAAACACAACCAAACATCAAGATCTCAGCCTCAAGACAACATCCATTCGATTCCTTGATCGAATCGTGAGTCCCAAAACCTTTCTTTTATGCCTTTTCTTTGAGTTTTCTTAAAAAGCATGCTTAAACCTTCATGAAACTGCTTGATCTGCTAGTATGTTGCTTAGGGATGCTAGATCTGTTATAAAGTTCACAACTTTGCGTATGAAATCCAGCCATGATAGAGATTTATGCTATTTTAGTCATTTTAGGGTTTTATATGTATTTTGGGTGATTTGATGACAAAATGCATGTTTAAGGTGTTAAAGCTTACTGATTTATGTTGGTAAATGCCCATGTATGCTAAATAATGAATTGCATGTAAAGATGGAAGCTGTTAGGTTGATTTTTAGGCTGATCCGTATGTTTTTCGCGACCAGCGAAACTGTGGTGTTCTCTAGGCGAAACTGTCCAGCGAAACTATGCATATCTTCATCCAGCGACACTATGCAGCGAAACTGCAGTGTCGCCGGGTAAACCAACCAGACCAGCTCGAGCGAATCTACCGAGCGAAATTCCCTGAACGAAAGTTCAAACCAGTTTCGGGCGAAACTAGGCTAGCGAAACTGTGCCAACAGTTTCGAGCGAAACTAGCCTAGCGAAACTGTGTCATCGGGTGTTGCCTAGCGAAAGTGCTGCCCGTGCACACAGTGAAACTGACTAGCGAAACTGCTAGCGAAACTGAGACCAGAATCTAAACTTGTATAATTTGCTTGAATGTTATGCCATGACTTACATGATTATGCCATGATGATACATGCTTTGATTTCTGATATATATATGAACCCTTGTTTATGATCAACCATCGGTGTCGTGTGTCGGTATGTCGAGTCATAGTTCCAACGTGCTATGTTATGGGCCATAGTGACGATAAGTAAAGATTAGACACAAAACTAATACTTAAGACCTAAACGTGTTCATAGGTCTTCATTAAGCATACTTGGAATATTAGCAAGTGTAGCAGTGCAACCAAAGGTGAGTGTCACTAACCCAGTTACCGTGAACCCGTTTGGGTCACACCGATCAACTGAAAATAAAACAATGCTGACAAACTCGAGAGTGCGAGGCACCTCCCTGATAAACGTGAAAACTCGGAGTGCTCGGCACCCATTGGATGAACTTGGAGTGTTTTATGGGAAACACTTGTGAGACTTAACAAACTATTTCTGAAACGAAAACCGTTTTAATATGGCTAGCGTAGGTTAAAGTCTAAACCACATGATATCACATGATTTCTAAGGATGCCTTGAAAACTTAAAAGTCCTCAACTAAATTGTACCATTAATTGTAAAGCGAGGGGATGTTGGGTAGATCTACTGGAGTTTGACAAACTCCGCCCCGTGGCACGGAGGTACAATATCAGCCTATCTGACCGTGATCCCGAGAGGACACGGGGGAGGAAAATCCGCGATGACGTAGGTCCGCAGTACTAGATGGCACGGCCACTACAATAAATTATAGTCAGCTTTGGTGCAAACTTCCTTAGTGCATGGAACAACGGATTAGCTACCCGCGATATCGGTTGAGCACTTTAACTATACAAAACTAGTACATACCCGATAACGTAGGTTACGGACAATACTTTTTGTAGAGGCTAGATTATGAGGCTTGTAATATTAAATAAGTTGGGCTGGGCTTAGAGGGTTTAATTAGAATCATAGGCTAGTTTGCTATTGTATTTAGGGTAGTTTATGATTGGGTTTGGGTTTACTATTGGGTTTATGATCCACAAGGGGCCCAATAGTAAACCCATTGGGGTGCCTATATAAACCCCTTGAGACCTCCTCATTTGGAAGCCGGAGTTTACGATTCTGAGAGGAGGAGCCAAGGTGTTTACGATCCAAAGTGATTACGATCGTAAACCCAAGAGAAGTGTGTTTACGATTTTCTGAGTTGTACCCGACAAGTTCATCTTGTGTGCAAGTTCAAGTTTTTATTGTTTAATCATCGTATTCTTGTGTTCTCTTCATCTTTATTCTTGAATCGGTCTTGTACAAGGATTCCGCACTTGTACTAGATTAAAATATCGTGATTAGTTACTTTATTTGGACCTACAATTGGTATCAGAGCCAAGAATATTTGATTCGAGGCTCTCACGATATAGATTCAAGTGTATTTCTGGGTTTTTGTCCAAGTTTTTGAAGATTCGAGGGTGTTTAAGGTGTTTACGATCGTCGCTGCTGTGGTGTTCTTGGTGTTTTGGTGTTTACGACTAAGTTTTCTGGGTTTGTGTTGAAGATTGACTGTTTACGACCCGGAGAAAATAGTTTACGATTGTACTTGATTGTCGTAATCGAGTTTACGACTTTTTCTGATCGTAAAAGGTGTTTACGACTTTGTTTTATCGGAAACGGCGTTTACGACTCCGGTGGTCGTAATCATCAATCGTAATCAGGTTTACGATTCCTTGAGGCGGTTTAAGTGTTTACGACTGAAGGTGTTTACGATCCACAGGATTACGATCGTAAACAGGATTTACGATCGGAAACAGGGTTTTTGCGGCAAAAAGTCACTTTTTCTCACTTTCACGGAAACGGGCGTAACTTTTGACTCGTTTGGAGTTAGAAGCTCAAATTTTTACACGACGTTCGTGACAACAAGCCCCAGAA
>JBCNJP010009082.1:0-12262 GCA_039602395.1 Deinandra increscens subsp. villosa
TGTAACAACGCAAATTATTTTTACTATTTCGTTAACAATATTTAACTTGAAAAGTGGTCCCAGAAAATTTCGTTCAAATTTAACAGTTTGTGGCATCAACACTTGCATAGGAACCAAATACAAAACCAAGTGAGTGGTAAATGCAAGTTAATACTAGTTCAATATTTTCAAAAGATGGTTATGACAAGTCATGAACATCAAAAGAATCGGCAATTCGAGTGTTCGGTTCGTCTTGCGCTCGAGAGGATCCGCGTCTACATGGTAGTTTTACCTGCGTGCAATTACACCCCATTAGTATGTAACATTAATGCAAGTTGGGACATTGTTTAGGCATTAAAAAGGGGGCAAAATTTCAGAAATTAGGCAGCTCCACCGTAAGCTACGCTGGCCACCGTAGCTTACGGTGGCATCAGCTAGCCTACGGTGGCTTGATGCTGGCCTACGGTGAGTGCCCAGGCTGCAGGCCACCGTAGCTTACGGTGGCCACCGTAAGCTACGGTGGTACCTGTGGTTTCGGTACCCCGTCTTGGTTCTTTTTCCACTTAATTGCCCGGATTCGATTTCTAACGATTCATAAGTTACCAACACATGGTTTAAGCTCCAAAAACTTACTAGACTCTAAAATTTAAACATGGACCAATTACCCATCGTTACCTTGCCTTTACCTTACCCGGTTGACCCGTTAAGGGCCAACCCATGCTACAACTCGTCCGGGATTACAAATGAACCAAACCTTGCACATTCACTAGTGGCACGTTCACAATATATCAGATTACTTCATGACTCCTACCTTTTATATCATACGAATTTCAATGATCCTTAAGGAGCATTCCAATTACAACGTATCCATGTCACCTATGTAGGAATCCTAGAATACTAATTAGAATTGGGCATCTTACATATGTGTATAACCACCCTTGCCATACACCAAGAACCCAATTAGCCCTTGAGGTATCTTCGGGTCAATTATCCGAAGGCAAAAGCATGAGGAGGGTAGGCAAATCAACCCAATTTGGTTGACTAAGCCACTTCCTCTTTTCCCCTATGAGAGAATCCATTTATTCCCTCATGAGGTGAAGACTTATTCTTTTCTACCCACAATGGTCCATAACCAAATGTAAGTTGTTTATAATTATTACTTACTAGTGTAACGAACAAGATGTACGTTACCTCGATGGCTTGACGACCCACCTCCACCCGCGTGAGCTTGATTGCTTCCTTCAAAACCTTGATCGCCTATATGATCGTTAATGTATCAATACCATAGTCATAACACAAATTTCACAACCATGGCATCAATCACAATCTAGCACCCAATCATGGTGACCTCACAATTTCAAAGTTTCTATTATCATATAAGTCCTCAATCCACACCAATTCCACCAATTGAGAATATTTACTAGCATTTCTAATTCCCTTAACGGGTCATGCAATTCACATTGTTACACATAGTTAGGATCATCCAAAATCAACAATTCATTTACTATGATCATTCAAGCACCATTTCATGTCAATTTAGCTATCAAGCCATGGGGGTTAGTCACCTAGACATTTTATCAAACACATGGTGTGCAACACTTGCTACCTAACTACAATTCATTCATACAACCCACTACTTAACAAATTAGCAAGGGTTGGGTGATCACACCTCAAACCCAACATCAAATTATCATGCATCGTCATAGACAAGTTCCAATTTCTCATGATTGAGGTTAATACCATGGTCATCCATGGTGACCAACAACATGCAAGGTTCAAGTAGGAAATTAGGTGAGCACTACCCCAATTACTAAATTATTGGGTTAACTAGGCTACATTCAAGCTTCCTAACACCTTAGGATTCAGATTTTAACATAACCTTCACAGATTCTAGGGTCCCAATTTCGACCCATACACATGCAATTATGAAAGGGCTTACCTACAAACTTCAATTAGGTGTAGGAGGCTTAGAAATCCTTCCAATACTTGGAATTTGTGGTCAATTTCGCAGCCTAGCCTCCTCCTCTTGAGAATTTCGTGATTGAGAGAGTTGGGAGGGGTTGAGTTTCTCTCCCAGTCGCAACCTGCGATCCCCTCCCCCAATTCTCCCTAATTAATTTAGGTTAGTTTCCCTTATTTACATTCCTAGCCCCTCTAGTTTAGGTTTTGGTTAATTTTCTAATTAAACCCTTAACATTTCACATTTAACCCTCAAGTTTCTATAATATGGCAAGTACTATAACATATAAGGAACAATTTAGTCACATAACAAGGGTCGGTTAAATGTTAACGGAAATTTTCATATATTAAAACTCGGGATGTTACAACTCCACCCCCCTTAAGGGAGTTTCGTCCCCGAAACAGTTACATACCAAATAAGTGGGGATAGTAGCGTTGCATCTCTTCCTCGGACTCCCAAGTTAGATCCGATCCTTTCCTATGCTCCCATTGAACCTTCACTTGGTTCACTTCTCTGTTTCTTAGCCGCTTAACCTTACGGTCGAGAATCGCAATAGGCCTCTCGACATAGTTAAGCTTATCATCAATGACTAAATCATCGAGTGGCACATAGGCACTCTCGTCGGCAAGACACTTCCTCAAATAGGACACGTGGAACGTATTGTGAATGCCGCTTAGCTCCTCCGGCAATTCCAGTTGATAAGCCACCTTGCCCACACGTGCAAGGATTTTGAAAGGTCCAATGAATCGAGGACTTAGCTTACCTCGCTTTCTAAAACGAATCACACCTTTCCACGGGGAGACCTTTAACATGACATAGTCTCCCTCTTGGAACTCTATAGGCCTCCTTCTCTTGTCCGCATAAGATTTTTGTCTATCTTGAGCGGCTTTTAATCGTGCCCTCACTATGTCGATCTTGGCCGACGTTTCACGAACCACCTCGCGGCTACTTAGCTCGCGTTGGCCCACTTCACCCCAACATACGGGTGTTCTACACTTTCTACCATACAACATCTCGAACGGAGGCATCCCTATACTCGAGTGATAGCTATTATTGTAGGCAAATTCTACGAGTGGCAAGTGTCGGTCCCAATTTCCCCCGAAATCAATAACACATGCCCGCAGCATGTCTTCCAACGTTTGTATGGTCCTCTCGCTTTGGCCATCGGTTTGGGGGTGATATGCTGTGCTGAGGTGTAATCTAGAACCCATTTCCTCCTGGAACCCTTGCCAAAATTCCGACGTGAACCGGGTGTCCCGATCCGATACTATGGAAACCGGTACCCCGTGGCGAGACACAATTTCGTCAATGTAAATATCGGCCAATTTCTCCGATGAGGATTTCTCCCGAATAGGGAGGAAGTGTGCACTTTTGGTCAGCCGGTCCACAATCACCCAAATAGCGTCGTGGTTCCTGGACGTCCTTGGCAATTTAGTTACCAAGTCCATAGTCACATGTTCCCATTTCCACACGGGGATTTCCAAGGGTTGCATCTTCCCGTATGGTCTTTGATGCTCAGCCTTGACTTGTAGGCAAGTCAAGCATCTCTCGACGTACTTGACTATGTCGCGTTTCATCCCAGGCCACCAATAATTGGCCTTTAAATCGTTATACATCTTTGTTGCCCCCGGGTGTACCGTGTAACGAGACTTGTGGGCCTCGTCTAATAACATATTCCTCATATCGCCTGTGTTGGGAACCCAAACTCGCCCAAAGCGGGTCTTTATTCCACTTTCTTCATCCACTAGATCTTTTACTTGGCCCACAATCCGCTCCTTTTTCCAGTTTTCTTCTTTGACTGCTTCGATTTGGGCCTCCTTGATCCGTGTTATCAAGTTAGAGGTCACCACAAGTTGCATAGATCTCACTCTAATGGGCGTATAGTCCCCCTTTCGGCTTAGGGCATCGGCTACCACATTGGCCTTGCCCGGGTGATAGTGAATCTCGCAGTCATAATCCTTGATCGTCTCAAGCCATCTTCGTTGCCTCATGTTCAAGTCCTTTTGGTCGAAGAAGTACTTGAGGCTTTTGTGATCGGTGAAGATTGTGCATTTGGCCCCATACAAATAATGTCGCCAAATCTTCAAGGCAAACACTACCGCCGCCAACTCTAGGTCATGCGTAGGGTAGTTTTGCTCGTGCACCTTTAGTTGCCGAGATGCATACGCGATTACCTTGCCTCGTTGCATCAATACACATCCGAGGCCAATTTGTGACGCGTCAGAGTAAACCACCATGTCCTCGTTGCCCTCGGGCAGAGTTAACACCGGGGCTTGAGTAAGCTTTTGTTTGAGGCTTCGAAATGCCTCCTCTTGCTCGGTACCCCATACAAACTTGGTTTCTTTCTTAGTCAGCTTCGTCAAGGGTAAGGCTATTTTCGAGAAATCTTGAATAAATCTCCGGTAATAGCCTGCCAGCCCGAGGAAACTCCTAACCTCGGTGGGAGTCTTAGGAGCTTCCCATAAGGTTACCGCTTCAACTTTAGCCGGGTCCACCTTAATCCCCTCGGATCCAATTACATGGCCCAAAAATTGCACTTCTCTTAGCCAAAATGCACATTTAGAGAACTTGGCATACAACTTCTCAACTCTTAGTCTCTCAAGTATCTCTCGTAAATGCTTGGCATGCTCGGCCTCGCTCCGAGAGTAGATCAAAATATCATCAATGAAGACTATCACCGATTTGTCCAGCATGGGTTTGCACACGCGGTTCATTAAGTCCATGAAGGCCGCCGGTGCGTTTGTTAACCCAAAGGACATCACGCAAAATTCGTAGTGCCCATAGCGAGTTCTAAAGGCCGTCTTGGGGATGTCCTCCTCCTTCACCTTCAGTTGATGGTACCCTGACCGCAAGTCGATCTTGGAGAACCATTTGGCCCCTTGTAATTGATCGAATAGATCGTCAATTCGGGGCAAGGGATACCGATTTTTCACCGTGAGTTTGTTTAACTCCCGGTAATCAATGCACATCCGCATACTCCCATCTTTCTTCTTTACAAATAGAACCGGGGCTCCCCATGGTGAGATACTCGGCCTAATAAACCCCTTATCCAGCAACTCTTGGATTTGGGTATTAAGTTCTTGCAACTCTGGGGGCGCTAACCGATATGGTGCCCGTGCTACCGGCTTGGCATTCGGAACCAGGTCAATTCTGAATTCCACATCTCTATCCGGAGGCATACCCGGCAATTCTTCCGGGAACACATCTTTAAATTCTTGGACTACCGGTAACTCGTCTATTACCGGTCCTTGTACTCTTGTGTCGGTCACCATAGCTAAAAAGGCTCGGCATCCTTTTTTTATGTACTTTCTCGCTTTGTGCATGGAGCATATTATGGGAGTTCCGCTTTTGTCTCCCAGTATGGTGACTTTGTCTCCCGTAGGTGACGTGAGTTCGATTGTCTTGTGATCACATATCACTCTCGCGTGGTGGCGGGATAGCCAATCCATACCTACCACCACCTTGAACTCTCTCATAGCCATGGGGATGAGGTCAATGGAGAATTCCTCCCCGTTGATGGTGATCGTGCATCCCCGACATACATCAAAAACAAGTACAGATTTATCGTTAGCAACTTCTACTTCTAAAGGTACATGCAGTTTTTCAATCACAAATGAAGGGTGCTTAACAAAATCAATTGAGACAAATGACCTATTAGCACCCGTATCAAATAATACACGTGCAGGCAACGAATTAATCGGAAAAGTACCTGACACGACGTTGGGGTCAATCTTGGCCTCATCGGCCGTTAGCTGGAATGCCCTTCCGGTGGCCCGCGGAATTTCAGTTTTTCCTCCAGTCCTTGACCCTTCACCCATCAATTTTGGGCAGTTCGGCTTCTTATGACCCGTCTGATAGCAGTTGAAGCATCTAACTACTTCAGAGGGGCAATTGGAGACAAGGTGGCCCTTTTTGCCACAGTTCAAACATGGTCGATCTTTGAAGAGGCACTCTCCCGGATGCCCCCTCCCACAAATCTTGCATTTGCAGTCTCCCTCCTGAACTCCTTCTTTTTGGGAGATTCTCCCGTTCTCTGCTTCTTTGGAGGGTTTGACTGTGCCTCATTAGGCCCTCTCCTTTCACGAGTTTCTTCCCTTCGGGTGATATCAAGTTCCCGAGCCCTCGCAGCGTTAATCATTTCTTCCACCGTGTTGAAACTCGTTAGGGGCACAAAGTCCTTAATCTTGGGCTTTAGCATGTTCCTATAGAAGAACATCCTTGCCCCTTCGGTAGGCAACACATCCGCACAGAACCTGACCCGATCAAGGTAGATCCCCGTGATTTGATCTACCGTTTGGTCATCGGTCTGCTCCAATTTGAGAAACTCCTGCTTGAGTTTGTTCACCATTGCCTTCGGGCAATGATGTTCAGTAAAGATTTCTTTGAATTCGGGCCACGTTAATGCATTAATTGCAACGTCCCCTTTTTCTTGGGCCTTTGCATCCCACCAATCTTTCGCCCGGTCCCGAAGTAGACCCGTGGCATAACTCACTTGATCATCTTCTTCACAATGGGTCCGGCGGAATACACCCTCCACGTTGGTGATCCACCGATGGCAAGCAATAGGATCCACCTCACCCGAATAGTGAGGGGGTTTGCAAGCCATGAACTTGTTAAAAGAACAACGTTTCTTTGTCTTTTCGGGCTCCCCTCGATTTAGGATAACCCCCTTTAACTCATCAAACTTTTCATTCATGGTCTTAAGAAGATCCTCTTGGATCTTGTGCACGTATTCCGGGAGGGCGGCATCAATAGCCCTCCCGACTTCTTCAGCAATTCGGGCGTTAAGGGCCTCGTCTCTCTGCTCTTGGGTCAAGCCGTCCCCAACTTGGTTCGTCATGACACTACAGAGTTTAATTCAACCAGTTAGTTCATATATCAATTCCCCTTGCCTAGAGCAGGGTTGTTATGGACTCCCCTTGGCCATCTCCAAGGGTGTCACACATGAGGTTACGGATTTATAGCAATTCCCATAACCCATTTTAAACTATTCATGCGTCTCCCGCATCTTCGGTTCCGGTGCAACTCACCATCCCCGTACACGATCTGAAATTACCAAGTGGTGCATCAATTATGCACCCTTAGTTTCTTCCCATAGCACACACTAGACTTATAATCATACATCATTTAAAAATTCAACACATACCCGGATCTCCGCGGAAGCTCGAACCGAACACTTGGCCATTATCTCGAGCACGGGTTTGAGTTCAAGAGTCAAATTACACTTGAATCCCTCAAACCTCGGCTCTGATACCAACTTGTAACAACGCAAATTATTTTTACTATTTCGTTAACAATATTTAACTTGAAAAGTGGTCCCAGAAAATTTCGTTCAAATTTAACAGTTTGTGGCATCAACACTTGCATAGGAACCAAATACAAAACCAAGTGAGTGGTAAATGCAAGTTAATACTAGTTCAATATTTTCAAAAGATGGTTATGACAAGTCATGAACATCAAAAGAATCGGCAATTCGAGTGTTCGGTTCGTCTTGCGCTCGAGAGGATCCGCGTCTACATGGTAGTTTTACCTGCGTGCAATTACACCCCATTAGTATGTAACATTAATGCAAGTTGGGACATTGTTTAGGCATTAAAAAGGGGGCAAAATTTCAGAAATTAGGCAGCTCCACCGTAAGCTACGCTGGCCACCGTAGCTTACGGTGGCATCAGCTAGCCTACGGTGGCTTGATGCTGGCCTACGGTGAGTGCCCAGGCTGCAGGCCACCGTAGCTTACGGTGGCCACCGTAAGCTACGGTGGTACCTGTGGTTTCGGTACCCCGTCTTGGTTCTTTTTCCACTTAATTGCCCGGATTCGATTTCTAACGATTCATAAGTTACCAACACATGGTTTAAGCTCCAAAAACTTACTAGACTCTAAAATTTAAACATGGACCAATTACCCATCGTTACCTTGCCTTTACCTTACCCGGTTGACCCGTTAAGGGCCAACCCATGCTACAACTCGTCCGGGATTACAAATGAACCAAACCTTGCACATTCACTAGTGGCACGTTCACAATATATCAGATTACTTCATGACTCCTACCTTTTATATCATACGAATTTCAATGATCCTTAAGGAGCATTCCAATTACAACGTATCCATGTCACCTATGTAGGAATCCTAGAATACTAATTAGAATTGGGCATCTTACATATGTGTATAACCACCCTTGCCATACACCAAGAACCCAATTAGCCCTTGAGGTATCTTCGGGTCAATTATCCGAAGGCAAAAGCATGAGGAGGGTAGGCAAATCAACCCAATTTGGTTGACTAAGCCACTTCCTCTTTTCCCCTATGAGAGAATCCATTTATTCCCTCATGAGGTGAAGACTTATTCTTTTCTACCCACAATGGTCCATAACCAAATGTAAGTTGTTTATAATTATTACTTACTAGTGTAACGAACAAGATGTACGTTACCTCGATGGCTTGACGACCCACCTCCACCCGCGTGAGCTTGATTGCTTCCTTCAAAACCTTGATCGCCTATATGATCGTTAATGTATCAATACCATAGTCATAACACAAATTTCACAACCATGGCATCAATCACAATCTAGCACCCAATCATGGTGACCTCACAATTTCAAAGTTTCTATTATCATATAAGTCCTCAATCCACACCAATTCCACCAATTGAGAATATTTACTAGCATTTCTAATTCCCTTAACGGGTCATGCAATTCACATTGTTACACATAGTTAGGATCATCCAAAATCAACAATTCATTTACTATGATCATTCAAGCACCATTTCATGTCAATTTAGCTATCAAGCCATGGGGGTTAGTCACCTAGACATTTTATCAAACACATGGTGTGCAACACTTGCTACCTAACTACAATTCATTCATACAACCCACTACTTAACAAATTAGCAAGGGTTGGGTGATCACACCTCAAACCCAACATCAAATTATCATGCATCGTCATAGACAAGTTCCAATTTCTCATGATTGAGGTTAATACCATGGTCATCCATGGTGACCAACAACATGCAAGGTTCAAGTAGGAAATTAGGTGAGCACTACCCCAATTACTAAATTATTGGGTTAACTAGGCTACATTCAAGCTTCCTAACACCTTAGGATTCAGATTTTAACATAACCTTCACAGATTCTAGGGTCCCAATTTCGACCCATACACATGCAATTATGAAAGGGCTTACCTACAAACTTCAATTAGGTGTAGGAGGCTTAGAAATCCTTCCAATACTTGGAATTTGTGGTCAATTTCGCAGCCTAGCCTCCTCCTCTTGAGAATTTCGTGATTGAGAGAGTTGGGCAGGGGTTGAGTTTCTCTCCCAGTCGCAACCTGCGATCCCCTCCCCCAATTCTCCCTAATTAATTTAGGTTAGTTTCCCTTATTTACATTCCTAGCCCCTCTAGTTTAGGTTTTGGTTAATTTTCTAATTAAACCCTTAACATTTCACATTTAACCCTCAAGTTTCTATAATATGGCAAGTACTATAACATATAAGGAACAATTTAGTCACATAACAAGGGTCGGTTAAATGTTAACGGAAATTTTCATATATTAAAACTCGGGATGTTACACCAATGATTTCTTGTAGCATTTATACACACACAATCATTTTCATGGATTTAGAACTAGGGTTTCGATACACAAATTTGGGGAAGAAGATGACTGCTTATAACATGCTAAAATAATGTCACTCGGATATGGAACCTATAAACACGATTTGGCTTAGTGGTCTTCAACACGTTTGGTGTGTGAGAGGTCATGGGTTTGACTTCGGTCTCACCACGTTTTCTTGTTTTATTTTATCATTCCATCATATTTGTATAATTAACCAATTTTCAACCCCATTAATTTTCCAATATATATATATATATATATATATATATATATATATATATATATAAACAAAATTTATAAATGTTCTTAAACTCCTATAAATTGTATAAATCCACCATCTTTCAAATCTCATAAATTTATAAAAATCTCTACAAAAAGTTTAGAACAAATAAATACTTAAGAATTATAAATATTTTTATAATAAACTTATTCAATTAATTACTTATTAATTTAAGTAATTGTTTAGTAATATATTTTATTTAGACACTTATTTATTAAATAAATCACTTAGTTATTTAATTAAATGTTTAAATATTCTCTAATTAAATTGTTAGTCTTTTATTCATTTATTCACTTAATATTTAGTGAGTAACTTATTTATTTAGTCACTTAAATTATTTGTTTATTTATTTATTTATTAGTATCATTTAGTTATTCAAAATGTAACTTAATTTGTGAGGGACCTTACTGTTAGGTTCCAGCCATTAGGTGATTTACACATCAGTTTTCTAAATCAATTATCTCTTACCAACACATTTGATCCTCCAATGAGTTTAGGCAACTACGTCACACTATCTGGCCTCCATTTCTTTTCTTTGGGCAGCTTGATAATGTCGTTGCATCTCTCTCATCACAAAACCCTTGACCCACCTTCGTCTCCGTCGAATCTGGTGACCGCCTGGTGACCGACTGCTGACAGCCGTAGTCGCCTTTCGTGCTCTGGCTTCTTCGTCGCCGGCGGTCTACGATGGTGAATGCCTACTGTGTGACGTGTTTAAATTTCTATCTGTCGCGTCGCTGTAGTGACTTTTGGTTACCTAGGGTTTTGCGATTGTTGGTGTGTGTACGGTGGCTTAGTTTGTCACAGTTGTCTATCATAGTCGACCACCTCTATCTCCGGCCGGTGGGTTGCCGCCGTTGTGCGGTTCCTTTGGCGCCGGTGTTTTAGATTTCATGTTTGGAGATGAGCTTTCTTTTATGGGTATTTGATTTCTCCATTTTAACCCGGGAGTCTGAGATGTTTATTGGATCTATACTTTTATGCTTCTGTTTGGACTTTATTAGAGGCTGATGCTGTTTTGTTCGATTTTTGCTGCTTCGATATGAATTTGGTCTTCTGGGTGTTTGATTTGTGCATTCTAACCTTTTGGCTACCTTGGTTTTCTTACGTCTGCATTCATTTGATTTGCCTTTTGGTTGTGGGTGTTTGATTATATTTGTGCTCCGCCTGATGTTTATTTGATTGCGAGTTATTAGTCTTATGGCTGTTCTTTTTTTTTTGTCTGATGCATTGCTTTGATCTGGATTATATTTGATCGGTGTTTGATTGTTTCGGCCTGTGATGTTTTTCCAAAAATCGGGCTCATTTGAAGACATGGCTCTGTCTTGGCGAGGCAACCTAATGTTGCAGCCAGACGTGTCGTCTTTTTTTTGGCTTCCGATTGATGGTCTCATGCTTCTTCTCTCTTCTTCTCTTTACATACTGTTTGGGTATTTGATTATATTCTTGCTTCATCTGATGCTTAATCAATCACAGTTACCTGGCCTACTTTGCTGATGCATTGCTTAAATCTGGATTTTACATGATAACACATAATAAATTGATTTTCTTTGAGAGGAGTTTACTGTTACTGGCTATGTCCACTGGTGTAATGGAAGCTCATTGTAATGTCTGATGGTGTAATGCTAGCTAATCGTTCGCGTGTTTGTTTCTTGGACTCCTCACAGATTCGTCTAACTACTCACAAATTACTGTGTATTGGTTTAGGGTCTTAGTAAGGATAATAGTAAGGATAAGAGGCTATGATGATTTCTTAAATTCAGCAAGTATGTGATGGGTTTGGAAGGCTCTTTTGGCTAGGCAATAAAGCTTTGCAGCCAGAGTCACCCTCATTCACAATGACTTCATACAGTTATCTGAGCCTCCTGTATTATTTTTACTATTTTGGTCTTCTTCCAAAATTTTGATTGGCCGAAATGGCGTTTATGATCCCTGCTTACCTTTTTTTCAGCAACCTCAGCTTTGCACATTGAGACTTAGACAAAACATTGACAGGTTTTTCGATTGGATTTTTAATCGTTATTTTCTAATGCTTTGTTTCATCATCGTGAGAACTTTTTACCTGGCGATTGTTTAGGATTTTATGTATGTTGCGATTGTACGTTGCTAAATCTTTCATTTGGTTCTTTTGTTCGTTTATATGACTTGATTTCATGTGTTTGATTCTTAACTATAGTGTTTTTGTTTGATTTAGGTATTGTCTTTCAACTCAAGGTGTTCAAGGTTTCTTAATTGAGGATTCGTCATCGTAAGTGTTTTTTCTCTTCATTTGGATTCATTGCTATACCTGGTTAATACCAAAAATAATTATGTGGTTAGATTATGGTTTAAAAGATTGAATATTTCATAGATAGACCTACATTTCAAGTAATGTCAAGTTGTTTTAAAAGTTTTGTTTTCATCGCACTTTTGGTCTTTTAATTATATGTTTTACA
>JBCNJP010009085.1:0-33011 GCA_039602395.1 Deinandra increscens subsp. villosa
GCAAATGTTACTTTACCTCCATCGAAGTACTTCACATCATGCAACAAAGAGATATCACCAGTCATGTGTCGATATGCTCCGCTATCAACAACCCAAATGTTATTCATCAGTTGTCGCGAAGATCCCTACATAAATTAAAACAGAAGTTTAGTTCCGGGACGAACCCAAGCTTGAAGCTTTGGGTCGACCGTCATCTTCAACAAAGTCATCACCAGCCATGGACGAACCCTTAGGTTTCCATGCTTCATTTAAAGAGCCCGTGGAGCTAGCAGCAGAATTTTTCAAAATTGATTTAATGTTTGAAAATTCACTTTCTGATTTCTTGTCATTTTTATGAAATTCTGATGATTTATTATTAAAGTGAACTCTGCCTTGCTCATCCACAAATCTGACTTTCTTCTTTGTATCAGTTTGATAACCTTCAGACATATCATCAGATTTTTCTGCGTCAGATTTGCCAGATTTTGGCTTCTTTAATGGACAAGTCCGATATGTATGACCACGAGCTTTGCACTTAAAACATTTTCGTTTATCTATTACAACTTTTTCGCTCGTGTCATCATCCACTTCGGACTCAACAACATGTTTTTGGGTCTTGGGTTTCAAACCCTTTCGATTAGGCACATAACGATTTCCAAACTCATCATTATGTCCTGACTCATATCCTGAAACATTTTCTGAAAAATCATCACAATACCCAAAATGCCCTCTAACATATGAATTTTCAGAAAAATGATGATCCTTGTAATTCTGAAATCTGTTTCTTCTCCCACCAAACCTTGGTACAAAATCATTCTGACCTCCATAATCAACCCATTTTGGACCCCTACCAAACACAGATTGATTTGGTCCACAACCAAACTCATCATAAAAACCTTCGTCATTGTAAAATTGTGACTTTTTGACATACGGACTCGATTTTCTGAAATTTGGTTGCCTTTGATTATAAAAACCTCCTGGTGGTGATTGAAAGGTTTATTTTGATGATTTCTTATATTAAAGACTTTTGAGCAGAATTTTTCACTCTGTTAACCAACCCCGAATCAGATTCAGAATTAAACGTGTCCATTACATTAACACGGCCCATCACCCCCCCCCCCCCCCCCTTGTTAGAACCAGAATTCATGTGCTAATGTGCTTGTAATTGTGTTGGGGTATGATTCATGGTCTTTAGGTAGCATAAGAGTTGAGTTTTGAGTTTTTGGTAAACAACAAATTCCTAACAGCTTTGACTAGATTTTTTGGTCAACTTGTGACGGCCATAACTTGGTCATTTTTAATCAAAATTGGTTGGTTCTTTTTGCATGATAAACTAGGATGTCTTAGTTTTATAACGGCTAATTATACGCCTTCTAAAGCCTTCGTTTGGCCACCCAAACTGCTGTTACAAAACTGGTATGCAAAGCTGTTAAGAAACTTAAAAAGTAGATTTTCCAAACGGGTCGGACATGTAAACCTTAGTATATTGAGGTGTTTTCTATTTTGAATTGTGGTATATATATTAAGTGTAGGATCTGGAGCATTTGAAGTTTAAAACCCAAAATTTGAGTGAGTTATGCTATTTTCAAATCTTCATAAACTAGTTAACTTTATGCAAAATGGGTCAACTTGTAATGTGCATATTTGCTAGCCACATGATGAGATTTTGATATGGTTATGGTATGATCTTGTTCATGACAGAAATTACGTGTTATGTTGATTATAAACTTGTTGGTAGGTGTTAATTTGATCAAATGTTAGCATAAAATTGAAATGCTAGTCATGGGCAAACTTGGAAATTTCTAACAGCTTTGACCAGAATTTTTGGTCAACTTGCAGCTGTCATAACTTACTCAATTTTCATCGAAATCAGTTGATTCTTTTTCCCTAGTAAAGTATTGTGTCTTAGCTTTACAACGGCTACTTGCACACCTTCTAAAACCTCCGTTTGGTCACTCAAAACACAGCTGCAAGTCGGGTACTCAAAGCTGTCATTTTCTGTGAAAATTGGACTTTTCATTTTGGTTGAGCATGTTAATCTTGTTCTAATGGTGTGTTTGCTATCCGTAAATGATGTTTATATATTAAAAGTAAGATCTGGAGATGTTGGTTCATAAATTCCAAATTTTGAATGAGATATGCAAGTTTCCATTTCCTTTGACTAGTTTGCTAAATGCTAAAATGTGCCAACTTCCGATGTGCATAACTTCTTCGTTTCTCAACATTTTTAGTTGATTCTTCTTGCTAAAATTCCTAAATGATGTGTAGTATATGCCTGTAAAATTTAAGAATCTAATTCCAAGTATTGTGGATTTTAGCTATGCCACTAGTTAAGTGCTTGAAGTTTGACTTTCTGGGTCAACTTTGACTCAAATTACAATTGCTTGATTTTCTCCCAATTTGGGACTTGTGTGTGCTTTGTTTGACTTGTGTGGCTATATGAAACATGTTTAGGAGCTAAGATTGCTATTTTAGTCCTCGCGACATCTCCTAACCCGTTTAGGCCATATTTACCCAAACAGGTTGTGTGTGACCGACTTGTTGAATCTTTTGCTGTGTACCAGTGCCCCCTAAGGTGAGTTCATTACTATAACTTGTTATGTCCATTCAGGGAAGATAACGCGCAACGGTAAGGTACTTCTTACTCAGTAAATTTTCCGACCAAATATCATATGTGACATTGAGTTGATTTTAAACTGCAAAAGTCCTTACTTTCGGACCGTTAATATTGAATAGCTAGGTAATGTTGAGTAGTACTACTGGGGATTGACACCCCCGCCCAGCGGTGCACGGGATGCACCAACCCGACTGGAGGTCGGACTGGGACCAATGTTAGCCTACCCTCCGTGGTCTTTCAAGACACGGGAAGGCAAATCCATAGGTAACCCCTATACATTGTCAGCTTCGGTTGCGAACAATTCAAATGTGCATAAATTAGGCTAGCTACCTACGACATGGAAATTTACGGGTCTTATGATATTGATTGTGTTGTACCTGTCTTTGATCATAAAAATTTAGGTCTACTTGTGACGGGTAGACCGCTTAGTGAACTCACCAGCCTTGGCTGACACTTGATTGTTGAATGCTTTTCAGGTTGCTTGGAGGATCATGGATGGCACGGGCGTTGGCCGTACTTGCCCTTTGTAAATTTTTTTTTTGGAAATTGTATTTCAGATGCTTTAGTAATCACTTTTACTAAACTACAACCTTGTAAACTTTTAATGCTTCCGCTGATTTTTGTGAAATGTAAACTCTGATTTATTTAATGTAATACATGACTGTTTACCCCTTTAACTATGGCTTGGTTGTAACTAAAGACTTGGATCCTGGTCTGGATCACACCCCACACGGTTATACTCCGTTAGTGGAAATTTGGGGTGTGACAGATTGGTATCAGAGCCATTGGTTACAGCGAACCAGAACATTTTAAAAAGTGTTTTCTGAACTGTAACTGTTTTTGAAAATTTGGTTACAACCCATTCCCAAAAAGTACTGCCCCGCGTGCTGAAGATGATCCTCACTTAAAATTCCTTGTTTATATCGGTGTAGGAATTGGATTTTGAGCCAGAAATTTTTCTAAGTATAGTCTTAGCGTACTTGTCACATCCTTCTTAGCGAACTTGGTGAACTCTTCTTAGAGAACTTCACATTGCTCTTAGCGAACTAGAATTGTTCCTAGCGAACTTGATATTAGCGTACTTGGTCCCTGTGCTTAGCGAACTTACCCATGTTCTTAGCGAACTTGTGCTGTTCTTAGCGAACTTCCAGTTAGTAAACTTGACATTCTCCTTAGCGAACTTGGTATGCCCTTAGCGAACTTGTTGGCTTCTTAGCGAACTTGAGGATGGCCTTAGCGAACTTGATGAGGCCTTAGCAAACTTCAGCTGGTCTTAGCGAACTTCATTTGTTCTTAGCGAACTTGTATGGTGCTTAGCGAACTTGTGCTTAGCGAACTTAAGTTGTTCTTAGCGAACTTGTTCCTAGCGAACTTCTTCTTAGCAGACTTGTTTAACCCTTAATATCATTGTTTGTTTTAAATGACCTGGGTAGGTTTACCTTTAGGCCTAGATCATGGTAATCTGGACTCTAAGACAATGATCCAACATATCCCCAGCTTAACTGATCATACTCTCTTATAACATAAATAGGAGTCATAGTAGATCCTATTCGGTTAAGACACCCATTACCACACCGAGAGTATCTTTATCGTAACGCGTTAGTAAAGAACGCTGTTTAGCCTCGTATAGGGCTACATTGTATAGAATCAGATGATTTCTCATGGGATGCTTGTGACTGCGTCTGTTACCCTAAAATGTTAACACCCTTTTTCCTTGGTCAGTTTAGACCTTGCATTCCATATCACATAGTTGTTTTGTGATAATTCAGTGTGAATGTGACTCTAGTAACATAAATGAAATCAAACAAGTGATGATTAAGAATAATATGATATTCTCTCTCTCTATATATATATATAAACATATGGGTGCATAACGGATTCGTGATCAAGTCGAACAATAACTACTCTATATCTTTAAGTTAAGTTAGGGGTATTGTAGCATGCCCTACCCATACTCCTGCTAAACCATTTGCGTACCCAATCGTACCCACGGTAAAATCTTAAATTAGATGAGCTGTTTATTCTCAAAACCTGTCTCCTAAGCAAATCCCATTCAGTTACCTTTGATTTAATGGCCACATTCTTGATACTTACCCCTTTGGAAACCACATACTACCCCCATCGAACCTGGTAGCTAAAGTAAGAGGAACCAGTGTGACCATACGAGGTAAATTACCGTTACGGGTGCACACGTAAATGTAATTTACAATGTATGGAAGCCCTGGGGAAATCCTACTCGGCAAACCACCAGTTGTAAGGAATACGACCTTTCATTTCAAAATCTCATGACATCCATTTTCAAGCTTATGGGACTCAACCGTATTCATTACGCTATCACACCTATTCTCATTTCTCCTATATATGATTTCCAACCTACCAGAACTCCTTTAAAATGCTTTTGCCAGTGATAACCCCAGTAAGGCACTGTATTACTCACACCATCCGATGACGAGATCTCCCCTCGCGATGAGCGATCTGTGGTTTAACTCTTAACCGATTCTGGTTTATTCGCAATCCTAACTCTACTCCGATGACATTAACCGCCATAACCATTCTTCAAGCTCTCTCAATTGTGCAACAACACCATAAAACTCTAACCTGATGGAAACCCAGACATCTTGAATGGAAAATTACACCTCAACCCTTGGAACCAACCTTTCGACAGGAAAATCTTGTGAAGTTCTCCTCTCTTGACTAGTAGTCTCGTCAAGATTTTAAACCCTTTATACCTCACTACGAATGCAATCTCACCCAACGGAGTGATGTTGGTGAAATAACTTCCTGTTTCGTCCTTAACACTCGATTCATCTGTGAACTTGATTGCCAGCGAATCTTTTCTCTTTACTATCTCTTATAACTTGGGTGGTCTTTAAGCCTTGAGCCATTGTGGCTAGTTAACCTCGTTGATGACCCTACCATGTACCTTTTTGTCAGAAGCTCCCGTATGACAAACATTGACAACCAGCGATAGGCAGAAGTATGCTAGGAAAGTTCCACAGCATCATACATTGATACCATTGTCCTCATTCCTTCTTCCGTAGAAAAACTTTCACTGGTAACCCCTGCTTCATGACTAGTGGTGACTGATCGAATGATTGACCCGAACTTTTGAGACACGCGTAAGGAAGTAGATTGACTCCAGATTTGACGAAGACACGTTTGAATTAATCGTATATGCGGCAAGCTACCCGAGGATCACTGAAAGCGACCCAAGTACCCGATATTTTTCACATCTTATGTGCAATGCGGCTTTTCGATACGCGCTAGACCCCGCGAAACCTTAGTTACAACTCGTATTTACAGTCATTGGAAGTCAGGTAGTATTTTTAAGTCGTCAGCACTTTGTGTTTCTGAAACCCACTCTAAATACCCGTTCGCACCTCTACTTACTCTTGAGGACTGACATCAACTTATGTTCTTACATGAAATTTATCCTACTGTACGGTACAACCGTTGACATACTCGCGTTTATATCGGTCGACCCAAATCGTTTTCTCCGGGTCCGCATCAATTGTGCCGGATGACTCTCTTCGAAACGTATAGTTGTGATACCCTACACTAGCTACCTCGCCCTTCATCCTGAGTCTGTATTCCCATACTTGGTATCATTCATGCTTCTGCAGGGAACCTTTCGGTCATTAGAACGTCACCCTTATTTACCGGAGGGTAATACGCGTAACGATTTATCCCATGTTGGCGAACCCCCATTTTAAACCTAAACGTGAAAGACTACCTTATCTTGTGAACCCACTTCAAAAACTCAAATTGTATTCAGGTTGGGTCCGCTAAACCCTTAATACTCCTCACCATAGACGAAGACCCCACCGATCGAAAACGTGGAAAAACCTTTTTGTTGCAAAATTCAAAATTTTCACACGATTGCATGGTTTCAAATCTTTCTCTCCCATTCAACCCAAAAGCATCGGGGAAAAACATAAGATACCCTATTTTCAAGTATATCATGTAACAAGATTTGTCAAATAGCCAGAAATGGCAAGGTAACTGGTACACCCTCAACGTGCTGGTAGTGTGGTGGGTTAGCTGTGGTACACCCTATACATAAGCACTATCGGCATGTGGAAGGCGGGGTCAGTGCTGAACCATAGATTTACCTTGTAAGCATAGACAAAAACCTTATTTTGAGAGACTTCGTTTAGTGGGACAGTGCCTACAATAAAGCAAAATTTATGTTACTCCGTTGTAATTTCACATGTCCCTCATACATATTTTTCACTAGAAGAGACATACACAATTTAATCAAATAAAACCTATTGTTTCCCAACTCTCTAGGTTGAGAGAAAATCTCCTGATATAAATTGCTTACTAAGGGTCAAATGTAGGTTAATACCTAGAGCAACACAACAACGTTTTAACAACTCAAGCTTTGTATTATAAAAGACAAATCACATGTTCTTTGGAACAACCCCGTGACTTTTTCAAGACCCTTATCAACGTTTACTCGTCCCAGATCCACACTCGTCTTGGTTCACCATGGAAATTGGTGAAGTTCTAGTTATTGCATTTCTGACATACCACTACTCGTTGACCTCGCATACGCCTAAATTGTCACCGGCTTGGTGAAGCAGAGCACTTCTTTATGAGATTACCACATTCACTCGCGATGCTATTGGTACCGTGATGCCCTATAGCATCATCTGTCTATACCCTTCTTGCGAACTGTAAGAATCACCCAACCTTAGCCAAATTCAAAGATGCATACCCAATCTCTAGATACGTTAACGTTCGAACCCTTTTAGCAACACTTTTGCCTCTACCGTGTCATTAGACACAATACCTTCTGTTATCTTATTGGATACTATAGCTGAAGACTACTCGGACATATGGTCACTTCGTCATATTAAACATTTCAATCTCGGATGTGGCGTTGTTAAACCTAACCATGCGATGGAATTCAACTCACTCATGGAAACGTTTGTTATAGAAAATCACTCTTCATACGATTATGCGAAATGTCCATTCGATGCTTTTTAATCATATATATATCCGTTAAACGGTTACCACTACGACAATTTTCGGGACGAAAATTCTTTAACATGGGGAGGCTGTGACAACTGCAACTTCCCAAATTAACCCCGTTAACTTTTTCGTTAGTTCCGTTAGTTCCGTTAACGAACCTGAGACCCGTTATGTGATTTATTGTATGTTATATATGTTTACGTGCTAAGTGATGTAAATAACCTGTTTCGTGAATTCGTTGCATGATATTACGTGTTATGTGAAAAATTAGCGTTTTCGGGTAAAACCGGACTTCGTGCGTAAACTAACATTTTTATGTGTAAATAATACTTTTACTATCCCGAGTAAACATTTCATGTTAAACAAGTTAAAAACACTTAGTAACATTTTTTAGAAATTTTATTTTACAAGTCTTGGGGTTAAAAACCCATTTACTTGAGCTTTATGCTTGTTATGTTTAAGATGAAAGATGAGGGACCAAACGTGTAATTATTGGTTAATGAAAAATCTGCACAAGAACCCCTCCCCCCACCCACTTCACGCATCTTTCTCCTTCCCCCATTCCTCCTCACGGTTCACGCTCCACACCCACACACACCTTCAAAATTCTTGCAATCAAGCTCCAAGGAAGTGAAATTCAAGGGTTTTAAGCTTCATCAAGGCTCAAGAACACTCAAGGAAGCTCCATCTCCCTCTCATCTTCTTCATCTCACGTTTTCTCTTCAAGGTTTGTAAACCCTAAGACCCCAAATCCGAAATTGGTAGGTTGCATGTGTGTTTTTATGCAATTATGTGCTAAATGGAGTGTTTGTATGCTCATGAAGCTTGATTTAGCTCAAGATATGTTAGTATACGATTTAGGGCAGATTTGTGATGGGTTTTAAATCTGGAAATTAAGGGTTGATTTGTGTTATATGTGTTCTTGAGTTCTAGTGGGTGTTTGGGTATAGAGATAGTATGCAATAAGCTTGTATGTTAACTTGGAAATGGAGAAATTGCTATGGTTTTGGTGTGAATATGCTATAAACTTGTTAGAACCAGAATTCATGTGCTAATGTGCTTGTAATTGTGTTGGGGTATGATTCATGGTCTTTAGGTAGCATAAGAGTTGAGTTTTGAGTTTTTGGTAAACAACAAATTCCTAACAGCTTTGACTAGATTTTTTGGTCAACTTGTGACGGCCATAACTTGGTCATTTTTAATCAAAATTGGTTGGTTCTTTTTGCATGATAAACTAGGATGTCTTAGCTTTATAACGGCTATTTATACGCCTTCTAAAGCCTTCGTTTGGCCACCCAAACTGCTGTTACAAAACTGGTATGCAAAGCTGTTAAGAAACTTAAAAAGTAGATTTTCCAAACGGGTCGGACATGTAAACCTTAGTATATTGAGGTGTTTTCTATTTTGAATTGTGGTATATATATTAAGTGTAGGATCTGGAGCATTTGAAGTTTAAAACCCAAAATTTGAGTGAGTTATGCTATTTTCAAATCTTCATAAACTAGTTAACTTTATGCAAAATGGGTCAACTTGTAATGTGCATATTTGCTAGCCACATGATGAGATTTTGATATGGTTATGGTATGATCTTGTTCATGACAGAAATTACGTGTTATGTTGATTATAAACTTGTTGGTAGGTGTTAATTTGATCAAATGTTAGCATAAAATTGAAATGCTAGTCATGGGCAAACTTGGAAATTTCTAACAGCTTTGACCAGAATTTTTGGTCAACTTGCAGCTGTCATAACTTACTCAATTTTCATCGAAATCAGTTGATTCTTTTTCCCTAGTAAAGTATTGTGTCTTAGCTTTACAACGGCTACTCGCACACCTTCTAAAACCTCCGTTTGGTCACTCAAAACACAGCTGCAAGTCGGGTACTCAAAGCTGTCATTTTCTGTGAAAAGTGGACTTTTCATTTTGGTTGAGCATGTTAATCTTGTTCTAATGGTGTGTTTGCTATCCGTAAATGATGTTTATATATTAAAAGTAAGATCTGGAGATGTTGGTTCATAAATTCCAAATTTTGAATGAGATATGCAAGTTTCCATTTCCTTTGACTAGTTTGCTAAATGCTAAAATGTGCCAACTTCCGATGTGCATAACTTCTTCGTTTCTCAACATTTTTAGTTGATTCTTCTTGCTAAAATTCCTAAATGATGTGTAGTATATGCCTGTAAAATTTAAGAATCTAATTCCAAGTATTGTGGATTTTAGCTATGCCACTAGTTAAGTGCTTGAAGTTTGACTTTCTGGGTCAACTTTGACTCAAATTACAATTGCTTGATTTTCTCCCAATTTGGGACTTGTGTGTGCTTTGTTTGACTTGTGTGGCTATATGAAACATGTTTAGGAGCTAAGATTGCTATTTTAGTCCTCGCGACATCTCCTAACCCGTTTAGGCCATATTTACCCAAACAGGTTGTGTGTGACCGACTTGTTGAATCTTTTGCTGTGTACCAGTGCCCCCTAAGGTGAGTTCATTACTATAACTTGTTATGTCCATTCAGGGACGATAACGCGCAACGGTAAGGTACTTCTTACTAAGTAAATTTTCCGACCAAATATCATATGTGACATTGAGTTGATTTTAAACTGCAAAAGTCCTTACTTTCGGACCGTTAATATTGAATAGCTAGGTAATGTTGAGTAGTACTACTGGGGATTGACACCCCCGCCCAGCGGTGCACGGGATGCACCAACCCGACTGGAGGTCGGACTGGGACCAATGTTAGCCTACCCTCCGTGGTCTTTCAAGACACGGGAAGGCAAATCCATAGGTAACCCCTATACATTGTCAGCTTCGGTTGCGAACAATTCAAATGTGCATAAATTAGGCTAGCTACCTACGATATGGAAATTTACGGGTCTTATGATATTGATTGTGTTGTACCTGTCTTTGATCATAAAAATTTAGGTCTACTTGTGACGGGTAGACCGCTTAGTGAACTCACCAGCCTTGGCTGACACTTGATTGTTGAATGCTTTTCAGGTTGCTTGGAGGATCATGGATGGCACGGGCGTTGGCCGTACTTGCCCTTTGTAAATTTTTTTTTTTGGAAATTGTATTTCAGATGCTTTAGTAATCACTTTTACTAAACTACAACCTTGTAAACTTTTAATGCTTCCGCTGATTTTTGTGAAATGTAAACTCTGATTTATTTAATGTAATACATGACTGTTTACCCCTTTAACTATGGCTTGGTTGTAACTAAAGACTTGGATCCTGGTCTGGATCACACCCCACACGGTTATACTCCGTTAGTGGAAATTGGGGGTGTGACATGTTGTCCTTGATGATAGAGATATTGGTGTTCCAAGATTTGGGCAAACTATTCAACAGTTTCAGATTCTTGTCTTCCTTGTCTGGTTCAACATTATAGCTGGACATTTCAGCCATTAGAGACACAAACCTCTGCACCTGAGCCTCAAAGGATTCACCTTGAACATGGTTGAACAGATTAAACTTTTGCTTCAGCATTTGCTTGCGGCTTGCCTTTATGTCAGGATTCCCTTCATAAGCCACAACCAAAGCGTTCCAGAGTTCCTTAGCGGTCTTGCAGTGTTTGAAACCTTGAGCAATATCTGGTGTTAATGCCATAGTCATGATGGCAAATGCTCTTTCTGCTTTGTTGCATCTTTCCCAATCATCATCATCATACTCATCTTCTGTCTTGACCTTCCCTGCATTAACTCCTTCTGCGTGAGTAGGTGTGAATGGTCCATGAATAACTGCCCTCCAGAGTCTTAGGTCAACACTCTTCAAGTGATTTTCAAATCGATATTTCCATTCCAAAAAGTTATCCGCCGAGGTGAGTCTAGGTGGGCGAGTGATGGATCCAATCTCAAAATCCAACTTCTGATACATACTTGGTTCAAAATCCATTGCAATAGCTTAGTGAACCTAAAACTAAAGTCCAAACGTTCAAAACTGAGATTACGATAAAAAATACTTGATTACGATCGTAAATAGCTGATTACGATCGTGAACGCCTGTTTCCGATAAAACCCAAAATCGCAAACACTTAACCGCCTCAAAATATCGTAAACACGATTACGATATCACGATTACGATCCCCGAGTCGTAAACACCTGTTCCCGATGAAAAAATGTCGTAAACTCCGTTTCCGATGAAAGTACAGTCGTAAACACGTTTTTCCGAGTCGTAAACACGATAAAAATGGTTTCTTGAAGTCGTAAACACGAGAACACAGCAGATCTTCAACCGATGAACTCGTAAACCCCAGAAAACCCAGAAAACGATCGTGAACGAGAGGAACAGCAGCAGCAGAAATCGTAATCACCCAGAAAACCTTCAAATCTTCAAAAACACGAACTAAAACCCAGTAAACTGCTTGAATCTATATCGTGAGAGCCTCGAATCAAAGATTCTTGGCTCTGATACCAATTGTTGGTCCGAGATCAAACCGTCAACACGATATCTAATCACAAATGAGTGCGGAATCCTCAAATGTGATTGATTCAAGAAACAAGTAGAAGAAATAGATCACAATCTAAGAGAAAGATCTGAATCTTGAATGAGAAATCACTACTTGTTGAAGCTGATCGTAAATAAGAGATGCACACAGAAATCGTAAACCCTTTAGATTGTATTGAAAAGCTTAGCCAAAATCATAAACAAGTGAGGTTTATATAGTACCTCATACAAGCCCTAAAGGAAATCGTAAACTAGTAAGAAGCCCACATGGCCCAATAGTAAACTATAATAAGCCCAATATCTAATAAGCCCAAAACAAATAAACTAACTAGCCCATTAACTAATGTTCATGCCTTAATCAAATATAGCCCAACAAGAAGACTATCTTATATGATCGGGCTAGGATTGAGATATCTGAGCTGACACTGAAATTAACTGAACTGCAGCAAATAATGGATGAGCTGCATGTCAAGTACGATTGCAATCAGGAAAGAAATCAGCGAATGCTCGATGCAGGGAAGGAATTGTCACGTGCTGTTGTGACCGGCCAAGTTAGAAAAGACACACCTGGGTTTGGGTCAAAGAAAACGGATAAATCTTTGGCAATGCGAACAGCATCATTCCTCCACCAGTTCCTAGAGACATTATAGGAATACTTCTTAGTGAGGATCAAGTTAAACGAACCAAATCTGATTATAAAGAAGCTGCTCCTCCTATTGATAGTGTCTCAATTGGAACTACACCATTGACTCAAGAGGAAATAGACAACGAGGCAAACATGACATATGGTGAAGGGAGAATAGAGGACGTATCAAGAGATGATGCTGAGTGCCAGGAGTATAACAGATGTCATAGCTCCAAGTCTGATGATGCTGGTACAAGTAAAAGTGGAGTTAATGATGTGACTAAGAATGAGGCCAAAGCTCCTGTGTCGGAGATAAAGCTGAAACAGTATCCTAAAATTGAGACTCCATACTTCAAGGTTGTTGATGAAGTGAAACGGGAAAAGGTGATCTTGACGACACAGGCCTGAGGGGAAGATCTTTATGACATCTGGATCAATGTTTGACCAAGAACCAGATATTGGATATGACTTGCCATCCTTCTCCTCCAAGTTCAAGGGAATAATTGATGGAGTAATAAGTAAAGCTGAAGTTGAGAGGTCAAAGATCACCATTAAGCATCCGAGTATGAAACCAACAGCTGGAGTGAAGAATGAAAAACTCAAGGGAGTAGCTGTGACTCCCATTTCTTCAGTTGGATCATGCAGTTGCCGTTGTAATTGCAAGAATGGTGCTTCAACGTCAAAGAATCAAGGAAGCATAAAGACAGTAAAGACAGGTTCGACACAGGCTTCGACAAACCAGCAGAAAGTCAAATCTGAAGCTGCAGTCAAAGCAAAGAAGCAGACACAAGGCAAACCAGCTCCATATCAGCCACCAAAGACAAATGGGTACACGTCTGACTTCTATCTAAAGAAGCAGACTTGCTTTAATTGTGGCATCGCTGGTCATATTGCTAGGAACTGTCTTTATCGCCCCTATGAACCCTATTTTCTGAAAAGTCAAAGGGTTTCATCTCTGGAGTCTGTAAATTCTAAGCCAATGATGGTGCAAACACCTAAGGCAAGGAAGACTATTGCTCCTAAGGTTAAACCCTCTGATCAACATTGGGGCGCTGCCAAAGCTGAAAGAAAATCTATAAATCAAAACAACAGCTTTCCAAGTTACAAAAATTTTCAAAAACAGGTGAAGAAACCAGTTTCAAAACAACGAAAGCTTGAAAAACCCAAGGTAACTAGAACTATTTTCAAAAATGATTCTAAAATGCAGAAGGTTGAAATACCTAAAGTCACAACTCAAAAGGTGACTAAAACAAAAACTGTTTTGAAAAGTGAATCTAAAACAAAGAAGGTTGAAATACCTAAGGTCACAACTCCAAAGGTGACTAAAACAAATGTTAAATCACCTGGAACTTGGAAACCAAAGGCTAATGCAGCTACAACCGAATCATCCCAACTTCCTGATTTTTCAAAAGGAATGTTTTTAAAAGAAATTTCATTCATTGATTCCTCAGGACTACCCAGAAAAACAATGGCCTGGGTACTATTAGCTATCTAATCTCTCACTCTGTGCAGGAACGATCAAGGAGGATTATCACTAACGTTTTTATTACTAATTTGTTTGTAATGAGAGGATTGTGATTGATACGTGAATTATTGTGAATTCATTACACTTCAATGCTATAGTGGACTAGGCTATAAATAGAGAAGAGAAATACAAAAGAGACCCTCAAGAATTATCTAAATACAATTGTCTAATATCCCCCCTCAAGCTAAGGACGGGTGACGACCTTAAGCTTGGATCGAAGAAACACGAATCTGTCGGTGGTGAGAGGCTTCGTGAAGATATCCGCAATTTGATCATGAGTGGAGATGAATTGAACATTGAGTTTGCGTTGAGCCACCTTTTCTCGAACGAAGTGAAAATCAACTTCGATGTGTTTGGTTCGAGCATGAAACACGGGATTAGCGGAGAGGTAGGTGGCTCCAAGATTATCACACCACAGGATAGGAGGATTACGCGTGTAGATTCCAAGCTCTCGTAATAGCGATTGAAGCCATGTGAGTTCAGCTACCGTATCCGCCATTGCTTTGTATTCGGACTCGGTGGAGGAACGTGAGACGGTTCTTTGCTTTTTGGCACACCAAGATATTAGATTTGTCCCCATGTAAATGGCGAACCCCCCCCCGTGGAACGACGGTCTATGGAACACCCGGCCCAGTCCGCATCGGAGAAAGCCTCAACATCGGTCCAGTGAGTGTCTGTGAATGCGTGTAGAGTGTTACCGGATCGATGGTGGAAGCGAAGACCGTACTTCGACGTTCCGAGAAGATAACGCATGATCCGTTTTACCGCAACCCAATGATTTTCTGTCGGAGATTGCATGAATTGACAAACTCGGTTTACTGCGAAGCTAATGTCGGGTCTCGATAGAGTGAGATATTGGAGGGCTCCAACCATTTGGCGATATTTGACGGGATCGGAGAAATCGGGGCTGTCACGCAATCCAAGAGGTGGGGAGGAGACCATGGGTGTTGGAACCGGCTTGGCGTTGGTGAGACCGGCTCTTTCGAGAAGTTCTTGAATATATTTTTGTTGGGATAAAATGATATCATCTTTATCTCTCACAATTTCTAGCCCCAAAAAATAATCTAGAGCTCCAAGGTCTTTGAGAGCAAGGTGGGTACTCAGGTGGTTGACGACTACGTTGATTGCTTTGTTGTTGTTTCCGGTGACAATGATGTCGTCAACGTACACCAAGAAGTAGATTATAGTCCCCTTATAGGTGTAAATGAAGAGAGAGGGGTCCGTTTTGGAACCCGTGAAGCCCAATCTAAGAAGAGCCGATGATAATTTGTCGAACCATGCTCGTGGTGCTTGTTTGAGCCCATAGAGAGATTTTTGTAATTTGCACACATACTCCGGATGTTCGGTGTTCACGAAACCTTGTGGTTGGCGCAAGTAGATATTTTCTTGTAAATCCCCATGTAGAAAAGCATTTTTGAAATCTAATTGTCGAAGTGGCCATTTGTTTGTGACGGCCATTGAGAGAACGACTCGTATAGTGGTAGCCTTAACAACCGGGCTAAAGGTTTCATGGTAGTCAATGCCGTGTTCCTGTGTGAAACCTTTAGCTACTAAACGCGCCTTGTATCTTTCCGGAGCACCTGTTTTGTCACGTTTAATCCTGTAAATCCATTTACAATCAACAACATTAGCACCAGAAACGGGTGGAACAAGTAACCAAGTACCATTCTTGACAAGAGCAGAGTATTCCTCCGCCATTGCGTGACGCCATTCCGGTGATTTGTTGGCAACGGTGAATGAGGTGGGCTCAGATGTGGGAGGAGATGTGGTGGCATTGTTTGCCGAAGGGTCATAAGGTAATTTTTGTTTGGGATGTTGTCGGAGATTAGGCGGACGTTGACGGACGGGAGGAGGGGGTGAGGGCGGTGTGGAGATAACGGAGAGGGCGTCGTTATTGACGGTGAAGAAGAGGCAGAAGACGTATCGATGGTGGGAGTGGAGGATGAAGGTGACGTTGAAGATGTGGAGGGGGACGTCGCATGCATGGGGGGTGATTCTTGCATGGGTGAAGGGATGTTGGTTGTGGGGTGAGGAGATGGAGGTGGGGTCTGATGTTGGGGATCGGGTGGAGTGGGAGTAATAGGGTCAGGTAGAAAGGTGGTGTAGGGAGTGGTGGGTGAATGGTGGAGGTTGGGTGGTGTTGGTTGGGAAGGTTAAATGGAAAGGGAAGATGTGTTCGTTAAAACGAACATGTCGTGCAATGTATATGCGTTCCGTTGATGGATCGAAACACCGGTAACCGTGATGCATGGGGCTATAACCTAGAAAAACACACGGGATGGAGCGGAAGTCCATCTTATGTGGGTTATAGGGTCGGAGGTAGGGAAAGCATTGGCATCCAAAGGCTCGAAGAAATGTGTAATTCGGTTTAGTTTTATGAAGAAGTTGGAATGGAGTTTTATTGTCAATGGTTCGGGACGGCATGCGATTTATTAGATAAACCGCCGTATCAAAAGCAAAGTGCCAAAACCTTTGTGGTATAGCGGAGTGAGCAAGAAGAGAGAGGCCAGTTTCGACGACATGTCGGTGTCGCCGTTCGACCGTGCCATTTTGTTCACTTGTATGTGGGCACGATTTTCGGTGAAGGATACCATTGTTTTGAAAGAAGGTGGCTAGGGCTCTAAATTCTCCGCCCCAGTCCGATTGAACCTGTTTTAATTTCCTATTGAATTGGCGTTCTACCATACGGACAAATTGTTGAAAAATGTTTGAGACGTCCGATTTGAGTTTTAAAGGAAATATCCACATGTACTTGGTGTGATGATCAACACAAAGGAGAAAGTACCTAAAACCATCAAATGATATGGTAGGAGCGGGACCCCAAACATCACAAAAAATAAGATCCAAAACGTTATTGCTACGAGTCGGATTATTAGGTAAAGAAAGTTTAGAGGACTTCCCCATTTGACATGCAACACAAATAGAATCATCAAGTTTTGTGGAAACAGGTAATAAAAACTGAGAAATCATAATTTGAAATGTTTGATGATTAGGATGCCCTAATCGTTGATGCCACACGTTGGCGGGAGCACGAGTGGCAGTGAAAGCTTGCTTGGTGATGGACTTCATTTGAGGAAGCTTGAGAGAGTAGAGACCATCTTTACTTGGCCCCGTAAGGAGGGTAGTGCGGGTAGAGATATCCTTCACAGAGAAAAAAGAGGGGTGAAATTCAAAGAATACATTATTGTCAGCACAAAATTTTTGAACGGATAAAAGATTATGTTTTATGGTGGGAACATGCAAGATATTAGAAATATTAAAGGTTTTTAGAGGAGATGTAATATGAGTTGAGCCAATGTGTAAGATGGGGAGACCGATACCGTTACCAACTCGGAGTTCGTCGTCGCCATGATAGGGTTCGGAGGAACCTATGCTTGCCAAGTCCGGAGTTACGTGATTATTTGCGCCCGTGTCCGGAAACCATGTTGATAAAGAAGTGGATCTTGAATCCGCAAAGTTCGCGGTGGGGCGACCGAGTACTGGTGGAAGGATCCCGATGAGGACACTCGGCCGGGACATGTCTTATCCCACAAAGTTTGCACGTGCCATGAACGGTATTGGTGGTTGTCGCCCAATCAAACTGTCCCCGGGTTTTCATCTGTGTTGGTTTGGGATTCTCGGGCCGACGGCGTCCTCGGAAGGGGCTGTTGTGATTGTTCCTGTTCCCACGGGCCACAAAATTTGCTTGGGGTGTGGTTGTGGGGGTAAGAGTGAAACCATGTTGGGTGGCAAGGTGTTGGAGGGTTTGAAGGGAGGGAGCGGTTTGGGGAGTAGGGAGAAGACCGGGTAGGATAGATGCGTTAGGAGGAGTGACGGTGTGTGGGTGGGTTGTAGGTTGATGTTTGTTGACCATGTAATCATGGTCGGCTAGGATGGCGGGGAGTTCATCAAAGGTGATAGGGGTTTGTCGGCCGAGAAGGTTCGATTTCAAACCGTTGTATTCCTCCCGAAGCCCGGAGATAACGAGCATCACTACGTCATCGTCACTTAATGGTTTTCCTATGTTGACGAGATCGGAGGCATATTCATTTGCACGTGCGAGATACGCCATGGGAGTTTCATCACTTTTCATCTCAAGTCGAAGTAACTTCGTTTTGAGAGTGTACTCACGGGATTGAGTATGAGGGGCATGTGCCTTTTCAAGATTGTTCCATATGTCGCGGGAAGTGTAGCCTTTGACATGATGGAATGATTCTTCGGATACGGTTGAGATTAGCAACATGCGTATATGAGCATCATTTGCTATCCAAATAGCATGTTCGGGATTGGGAGAGGTGGAGGCGGCGACGGCGTTCTCACCGGTACCGGAGGCAGGGGTGGTGATGGTGGTTGGCGGACATGGTATAGTTCCGTCAATGTATCCGTATAAATTGTTGGTAATAAGAAAAGGTTGAATCATGGTTTTCCAAAAACCATAGTTGTTGGATTTGAGGGTGAAGGCAAATTTGTGTGAATTGTGAGAGGTTTTGTCTTGGGTGGAGAAGGCTTGGATGGCCATGAAAGTCGATGGGGGAGGGCAAGAATGAAGAAGATGAGTATGCGCAGAAGAGTTGCCGCCGGCGACTCTAGGGTTTAGGAAGAAGGTGGTCCTCTTTTGGCTCTAGATACCATAATGAGAGGATTGTGATTGATACGTGAATTAATTGTGAATTCATTACACTTCAATGCTATAGTGGACTAGGCTATAAATAGAGAAGAGAAATACAAAAGAGACCCTCAAGAATTATCTAAATACAATTGTCTAATAATAGAGTCCAAATACTTCCAAGAGACTGAGTCATAGGCTTTGGCAAAATCAATCTTAAAAGCCATCAGTTTCTTTTTTTTATGCGAATACCAATCAAATATTTCGTTCAATGAAAGAGGACCATCTAAAATTTGACGATCTTTAACAAAAGCAAATTGTTCCGGGCTCACCACCTGATCAATAACAGTAGCCATTCTATTTGCTAGAACCTTGGAAATAATCTTATATTGCACACCGACAAGACTAATCGGTCTGTAATCCGCAATAGCGACAGGATTGGATATTTTTGGATCAACGTGATAAAAAGAAGCGTTACAACCAAGAGGGGATATGTGCCTTATCAACAAAAACTCAAGAACGAACGCCATAATGTCATCTTTCAAAATCTCCCAAAAGTGTTTAATAAAACCGAATGAGAAACCATCCGGACCAGCTTGGGCCTTGTTAGAACCACAGTCCCAAATAGCAGCCTTAACTTCATTTAGGGATGGTGACGATTCAAGGAAAAGCCGCTACTCATTAGCCAAAGACCGGAATCTGTTGCTACGAAATAGTAATCTTTTTTCATCCCCCTTTTAAACTTCTTAAAAAAATATTCAACAAAAGCTGACTTAAACTTGGAGGATTTTCCAATCACTCGCCATCGACTTTGAGACCTCGAATTGCCAATTGATGACTAATAGCGATCAATTGTATTATTGTAATTGTTTAGGTAGTCAAGTGAAAATATATTAGAATAGCTTGGAGAACAAGTCTGTATTATACTATATATTGTACAAATCAATTATAATGAAGGCATGCAAATTTACCCCAGTTAACATGGTATCACGAGTCTAGGAGAAACCCTAGCCGCCCCACCTCTCTCTGTCGAACTCAGCCCTTCCCTTCACCCCTTCTTCGATCGATTTTCCCCTCCTGTTTTCCATCGATCAATGGGTGACAAAGGTGACAAGCTTGCCACTACCTCCCCTACTCAACTCCATCCCGCGGTTACCGTAACGAACATCAAGAACTTCGTTCCGGTTACCCTCGAGATGGACAGTGGCCAATACACCTCGTGGGCGGAATTATTCAAGATCCATTGCCGCGCGTTTCAAGTGCTCGACCACATCATCCCCCCCACTACCGACTCCTCTGCCGCTCGTTCTGACACCGAGCTTTGGGCCCGTTTAGATGCTATAGTGATCCAATGGATCTATAGCACGATTTCTAATGATCTCCTCAACACCATTCTGAAGGTCGATGCCACCGCTAAACAAGCCTGGGATGCCCTAGCAAGTATTTTTCAGGACAATCAAAACCAGCGTGCCGTCTACTTGGAACACAAGCTTGTTACCACCAAGTTGTCGAATTATCCAAACTGTTCCGCATATTGCCAGGCGCTGAAGATGCTATCCGACCAGCTTGCCAACGTCGGAGCCACCGTTTCTAATCAACGTCTTGTTTTGCAGCTTATTGCAGGTCTACCAGAGTCGTATGAAGGGATTGCAATGATGATTCAACAAACCAATCCCCTTCCAACCTTTTACGAAGCCCGCTCGAAACTAATTTTGGAGGAGACTCGCAAGCAAAATCAAGCGGCCGCCGCCGCCGTTACTGCTGGCGCGGCTCTCACGGCCCAACACTCTCGGAATTCTGACAACTTCCGACCACCGAACCCCCCATACGATTACAATGCCAACCGTGGTGGGTATTCTCGTGGTCGCGGCGGATATAATCGAGGGCGGAATTACCGACGTCAAAACCGTCCGTCTCGCGGTGGCGGTAACCCGGGCAACACCTCTGGCCGATCGTGGAACTCAGCCACGGCTGGACCGAACTGGGTTCACCCAGGAAATGGGTGGTCTTCGCAACCCCCCACTGCAGCCCAGTATTGGCAGGCCCAACAGCAGAGCAACAATTGGCAGGCCCAACCCCCCTGCCCCTACCCAACGCAGTCTCAATATCAACAGCAGGCCCAGCAGACGAACAGGCCCAATTCGGCTGGAATTTTGGGACCAAGGCCCAGCAGTCCTTATCCTCAAGCCTATGCAGCTTCTGACTCGGGTTATATTCCAACGGACGTTGATCAAGCTTATACTTCTTTATCTCATCCGCAACATGATCCAAATTGGTACGTGGATAGTGGGGCCACGTCACATATGACCAACACTCCAGGTAACTACTCATCTTATGTCAATAATGGTATTCGGAATGTAATTGTAGGTAATGGCGCGTCTCTTCCAATCCAAGGCATCGGTAATCAAACTCTTCAAAATCCCCTCCCCCCTCTTCACCTTAAAAATGTTCTTTATGTTCCTTCTCTCGTTAAAAATCTTCTTTCCGTTAGACGATTAACCACTGACAATAATTTATCAATTGAATTTGACCCCTATGGCTTTGTTTTGAAGGATTACCCGACCAAGACGCCGCTCCACCGATGTGATAGTGTTGGCGATCTTTACCCTCTCTCGTTCCTCTCCGCTCAAGAATCAAGCCCCTCTGCCTTCTCTGCTACCACTCAGGATCTCTGGCACTCTCGCTTGGGACATCCTGGTTTTGATGTTTTATCTACTTTAAATAAACATTTATCGTTTTCTTCTCGTAATGTAATAAAGCGGTCGAATTTTTCGAACTGCAACTCGTGTGCTTTAAGCAAACATATTCGTTTACCTTTTTCTATGTCTACTAATGATTCTGTGGCACCCTTTGATATAATTCACAGTGACTTATGGACGTCACCCGTCCCAAGCACGGGTGGACATCGGTATTATCTTTTATTTCTCGATGATTTCTCTAATTTCTTATGGACATTTCCTTTAGCAAACAAAAGTCAAGTTTTTGCCATATTTTCGGTTTTCCATACATATATAAAAACTCAATTCTCAAAAACGATTAAATGTTTGCAATGTGACAATGGTCGGGAATTCGATAACAACTCCTTCAAAACCTTTGCTCAACAAAACGGTATGGTTTTTCGTTTCTCATGCCCCCATACCTCGTCTCAAAACGGCAAAGCGGAGCGCCAAATACGCTCCATTAATAATGTCATGCGTACACTACTACATCATTCTTCAACCCCTCTTTCTTTTTGGCATCATGCCTTGGCACACACCACCTACCTTCTTAATATTCGTCCACAAAAATTACTCAAATACTCAAACCCCACCAAAATCCTATACAACAAACAACCCTCTTACACCACTCTCAAAGTCTTTGGATGCCTATGCTACCCCCTCTTTCCCGCCACAACCATCCACAAACTACAACCCCGTTCCACCCCTTGTGTTTTCTTAGGACATCCACCCAACCATCGAGGGTACTTATGCTATGATCTTTCGACAAACCGGATGCTTGTGTCTCGCCATGTCCTCTTTAACGAAATGGTTTTTCCGTTTCAAAATCTCCATTCCTCTCCTCCGTCCTATGAGGCCCTCGGATCCGACCCTCACCCGTCCGTATGGACATCCGCCTCCCCCTCACCGGTTGCTCCCCAACCCACTGCCGTACCCGATCCGGCCTTTCCTCCTTCCCCACCGCCGGCCTCACCCACACCACCAACTCCACCAGCCGCATCACCAATAACCTCGCCAGGAGGTTCACCGGCTTCCTCCCACTCTTCACCGTCACCGTCCCCCTCCCCGCCTCCTCCGGCACCCACTCGCACCATGCATACCCGAAGCATGTCCGGGATTTCGAAAACAAAACTTCCCTTCAACCTTTTTGCCTCTTCTGCCATTTCTCCTCTCCCTCGAAATCCCATCGATGCTCTCAAAAACCCGGATTGGAAAGCCGCTATGCTCGATGAGTTCCGTGCTCTTATCGATAATAAGACTTGGGTTTTAGTTCCTCGGGGTCCTGGTATGAATATAGTAAGGAGTATGTGGGTATACAGGCACAAAACTAAATCCGACGGTACATTGGAACGGTATAAAGCGAGGCTAGTTTGTGATGGGAGGTCCCAACGGGTTGGTATAGATTGCGGGGAAACGTTTAGTCCGGTAGTAAAACCGGCCACCATCAGAACAGTTTTGACATTGGCATTGAATAATAAGTGGCCCGTTCATCAGCTAGACGTCAAAAACGCCTTCCTTCATGGGGCGTTAAACGAAACAGTGTATATGCACCAACCCGCCGGATTTCGTCATCCTCAATATCCGGATCATGTTTGCCTCTTGAAGAAATCCTTATACGGCCTCAAGCAGGCCCCTCGGGCGTGGTATAAACGTTTTGCTGATTATGTTTTACAGCTTGGTTTTACTAACAGCAGATGCGACACATCTTTGTTTATTTACAGGTGCGGCCGAGACACAGCATACTTGTTACTCTATGTCGATGACATCATTCTGGTCACCTCTTCAGACAACCTCCGCACAAAGTTTATGGCCCTCTTGGCAGCGGAATTCTCTATGAAAGACCTTGGCCCCTTGACTTTCTTCCTCGGCATCGCGGTAACCAAACCAACCGCCGACTCTATGTTCCTGTCGCAGCAAAAGTATGCCCGAGAAATTCTCCATCGGGCCGGCCTAGAGTCGTGTAATGCCGTCGCCACCCCTGTTGACACGCACTCCAAGTTAAGTGCAACCGATGGCGATGTTCTTGAAAACCCAACCGAGTATCGGCAACTTGTCGGGGCTTTACAATACCTCACCATAACAAGACCGGATATTAGCTACGCCGTTCAGCAAGTGTGCATGCACATGCATGCCCCTCGCACATCTCATATGAACGCTTTGAAGCGAATTCTCAGGTATGTCCAGGGTACTTTGGCATATGGACTCACTTTCACTCGGTCCAATCATCGCTCCTTAGTTGCTTACACTGATGCGGATTGGGCCGGGTGCCCCGACACACGAAGGTCAACTTCCGGGTTTTGCGTATACTTGGGTGATAACTTATTGTCATGGTCTTCTAAGAGGCAACCAACGGTATCTCGATCAAGTGCAGAGGCCGAATATCGTGGCGTGGCAAACGTCGTGTCTGAAACATGCTGGATTCGAAATCTCCTATGCGAGTTGTCTGCGCCACCTTCTAAAGCTTACACTTGTCTATTGCGATAATGTAAGTGCAGTTTATTTATCCAGCAATCCTGTCATGCACCAACGCACGAAGCATATCGAAATTGATATACATTTCGTTCGAGAAAAGGTTGCCCGCGGCCAAGTACGGGTTTTGCATGTTCCTACACATTTCCAGATAGCCGATATCTTCACTAAAGGACTACCAAGGATTCTTTTTGATGATTTTCGCTCCAGTCTCAACGTTCGAGAACCTCCCGTTTCGACTGCGGGGGTGTAATAGCGATCAATTGTATTATTGTAATTGTTTAGGTAGTCAAGTGAAAATATATTAGAATAGCTTGGAGAACAAGTCTGTATTATACTATATATTGTACAAATCAATTATAATGAAGGCATGCAAATTTACCCCAGTTAACAAAAATGATAAGCTATATTAGCATAAAACATACTTTCTTCAAGTACTATAACTTAAGGAATGACATTTTCTTCCTTTATTAATAAGGATTAAAGGATCGAGATTCAAGGATATATTTCCATGACAGACACAACGGCTCGAATGTGTTTTATAGTATAATGAGTAAATCCAGCCTCATTAAACACGTATGCCCACTCTTCAGAAGTCCGCTCTTTACCTTTACTCGTATGAGCCATCATGGCCATATCGAGAATCAATCCCACGTCTTTAAACTCATAATCTTCTTCCCGTCCTACAATTGCATCTACGACAATCACCTTCCCCGTATTTTGAGGAATAGCCTCTCGACATTTTTTTAGTATGGCAATGCAAACATCATCTGCCCAATCATGTAGTATATGCTATGACAGAGAAAAAAACATTATATAAAATAAGACTACTCCTTTATTAAAAATAATAGAAATCGACACATCAAACTGTTACCGGATATTAATTAGGTTGTGTGCGTTTGGTGTCAAAGTAAACTTATCAAATAGATATGTTACATAACTTCATAAGTAATATAAGATCAAATATTGGGACTTACCATCAAGAAAACAGCATCAGCTTTTGGAACATGATCAAACATATTACCTCCAACATGTTTAACACCCACAGACACAGGAGCTTCGGAAACCACATGAGGAAGATCGAAGTTGATCCCGTTAATCGACGGAAAGGCTTCCACAATCAACCGCAAAGCTGTCCCATCACCGCCACCAACATCCACCAATGACCTTAGATCCTTAAACACCTCCGGACAACCCTCAATCATTGTTACGAGCTCTGCCCTTGCAATACACGCCATTGCGTCATTAAAGAGCTTACTATGACTAGGATTCGTGGCGGCTAATCCCCAAATATCTTTTCCCGGCTTCAAAGGGTGTGTCTTCTTTACCTAAAACCCAAGCACTTAGCTTATGCCATGGAGCCAACATGATTGGACTGCTCTCTAAAAGCACCCAGGGAACCATGCTATGCTTTCCGTTCTTCGTCAGGAGACGAGATATTGGGGTTTGAGTGTATCCAACGGATGTTTCGGTTTCGGATATGGGTTTCTCTTGGAATACCTTATAATGTATCAAGAATCTCATGATCCGATACAAAGAGGACTTGGAACACTTGAGTTGTGACGCAAGGTCATCAAGTGTCATCGGAGATTCATGGTTTTCTATGATGTCAGGTATTCCAAGCTCAATGGCACACTTCACAATAGCCGTAGGAGCGAAACCAAGACTAATTTTCAATATTTCTTCTTGAGCTGCCACTTCCTCATATTTTGAGCTCATTTTTCTTTAAATTGTTTTTAAGAATTGCAAGGATCGCCTCCTTTAAATAGAAAGGAAGTGCATGATGGGCAGGTTATTAATTACAAGAAGATAATTAGCCCACTAGTTTAATCTTACAATAGTTCTTTAAATATGAATTGGTATAACTTGAAAAGGGTTATATTTGTATTTATGATTGCTTCAAAGGGTAAGTCTTCTTCATTGGGCCAAAGAGTAAGGTTATTAGTTATTGGGCTAAAGGGTTGTTGCTGGGCTGCCCATACAATGGGCTGGAACTATTTGATGTCTCGACTGGATGGTGGACCATTTGCTGAGCTTGGGTCAAGACCCGGATTATATCCGGTTGCACTTGGTTATTACCGAAGGAACCCATTATTCGAGACCTTCTAGAGCAACCACATATGTCTCGGTTTCTCTCCATTTCTTGTTCACATTCTCTAATCTAGGGTTTGTTTCTTTTTCAACGTATTGGAAAATTAACCCGATAAATCGTAGAGTTCATTTATCTTGAGAGTTATCCATATCTGTTACAAGTGTTATTTATGTGTTTTCAGTTTGTAATAGATATTTTTAGGTAAATCAAGTTTTGGTTTGAATGTCATCGGTGTTAGATCTCAAAAATTTGACAACTTTGCCCTACAAGCGAAGTGCAACGCCATTTCCCCATTTTCATCAGTGAAAGGAGTCATGGTCGTGGAACCTTTACCACAATCGTAGGGTGGAAGCCACGTCTAGAAATATTGAATAACACGCTTGTGATGCAAGTTTTGTGAATAGTTGTGAACATAAAGATTGTAATACATATTTTAGTCGTAAAACATGTAAACCACTCTTTTATTTATGCCCAATATGACATTACAAGCACATAAAAAGGATAAACTATATTTGTATAAAACAAACATACTTTCTTCAAGTACAATAATTTAAGAAAGTCCATTAAACTTCTATTATTGATTAGAGGATCAATATTCAAGGATATACTTCCATGACTGACACAGTGGCTCGAATGTGTTTTATAGTATAATGAGTAAATCCAGCCTCATGAAACACATATGCCCACTCTTTAGAAGTCCGCTCTTTACCTTTACTCGTATGAGCCATCATGACCATATCGAGAATCAATCCCACGTCTTTAAACTCATAATCTTCTTCCCGTCCTACAATTGCATCTACAACAATCACCTTCCCTGTATTTTGAGAAATAGCCTCGCGACATTTTTTTAGTATGGCAATGCAAACATCATCTGCCCAATCATGTAGTATTTGCTATGACAATGAAAAAAACATTATCATTATATAGAATAAGATTACTCCTTCATTGGGAATAATAGAAATCGACACATCAAAATGTTACAGGATATTAATTAGGTTGTTTGAGTTTGGTGTCAAAGTGAACTTATCAAATAGATATGTTACATAACTACATAAGTAATATAAGAGCAAATATTGGGACTTACCATCAAGAAAACAACATCAGCTTTTGGAACATGATCAAACATATTACCTCCAACATGTTTAACACCTACAGTCACAGGAGCTACGGAAACCACATGAGGAAGATCGAAATTGATCCCGTTAATCGACGGAAAGGCTTCCACAATCAACCGCAAAGCTGTCCCATCACCGCCACCGACATCCACCAATGTCCTTAGACCCTTAAACACCTCCGGACAACCCTCAATCATTGCCGCCACATCCGCCCTTGCACGACACCCCATTGCATCATTAAAGAGCTTACTATGACTAGGATTTGCGGCGGCAAATCCCCACAGATCGTTTCCGTGTGCGGCTTCAAAGGGTAAGTCTTGTTCATTGCTCAAAACCCAAGCACTTAGCTTGTGCCATGGAGCCAGCATGATTGGAGTGCTCTCTAAAAGCACCAAGGGAACCATGCTATGCTTTCCATTCTTGGTTAGGAGACGAGATATTGGGGTTTGAGTGTATCCCATGGATGTTTCTTGAAATACCTTATAATGTATCAAGAACCTCATGATCCGATACAAAGAGGACTGTGAACACTTGAGCTCAGATGAAAGGTCAACAAGTGTCATCGGAGATCCATGGTTTTCTAGGATGTCGGGAATCCCAAGCTCGATGGCACACTTCACAATGGCCGTGGGAGTGAAACCAAGACTAATTTTCCATAAAAATTCTTGAGCTGCCACTTCTTCATCTTTTGAATCATTTTTCTCTCTTTTAATTTCTGAGCTCATTTTTCTTTGAATTTATTTGTAAGTGTTGCAAGGATAGCCTCCTTTAAATAGCGATTTTTATTAGACTTTTTTTTTTTTTTTGAACGGCCAACGAATAGAATAAACCCAGGTACTTTGTACGGGGTGACCCAATGGCTAAGGCCAGGCTGACCCAACCAGCCGTACGGAGCCCTTAAGCATCCATGTGACTCAGTTCCGGGGGAAAACCCGCTACCCGCCTGCCCGTAGGCACGACGGCGAATTAACGGTAAAACCCGGTCGCCTCAGGATCGAATCCGGGTCTCCCCGGATCTCCTATCATTGGCCTCCATACCAATGGACAAATAATGTCATTAGTGAGGATTGAACTTGGTCCTAAAAATACAAGTCAAAGCCTCAACCAACTCCACTAGATGACATTGGTGCATTTTTATTAGACTAGTTTAATGAATATTCAACTAATTTAATTTAGTGCATGATATGTGTGAAAAAGGTTCTTGGTAGTTGGCATTGATAAAAGTCATATTAGACGGTTATATTTAATGTAAAAATATAGTTTAGTGTGTCATAAAAAAAAACTATGTTATCTTACAATTTTTTCTCTAGATGCTACCAGGGGAATCTTACAGATTTTGAGTATCCTATGCGAATTTAAAAAATATGTCCTTATATATATAGACTAGTTAAAAACCCATGTGTTACACGAGATGAATAAAAACAATATTCTTCATAAATTTAAGTACTTTTTACGATTGGCCTTACATATTATGTAAAATAATTAAAAAAAATAAAATGTTTGAGTATATTCATAGATATTCACATATTTTTTTTGTATACAATAATTTATATTCTATTCTGTAAGTTTACCATATTTATACAAGATTAATAGTTTCACCTCGTGTCTAGTTTAACTTAACTCTAGATAATACACATACAACCAAGGATGGTCAGAAATCAATTATCTAAAAAAACTAACCATTGATACTGACCGTGTAGGAACCGTTCGTCTAAATAAATAAATAAAAACACTTTTAATATATTTTAAGATTACAAAATTTTATGATGATGTGCACCAAATGGTAATTTGTTGATAGACGAATCCATCATTGGATGGTGTGACCGGGCCCCAAACATCCGAGTAAACAAGTATAAGGGGTTTTGAGACATTAAATGAATTTGCACCAAATGGTAATTTGTGGCTTTTATTAAGGGAACATGCATCACAATGAAAAGAAATAGATGACATTTTATTGAAATTAACACCAAGATGCTTAAGTAAAAATTTGAGAACTTTTATTGACGGATGCCCTAGTTTGTGATGCCATGACAAGAGCGATCCTCTGGAAGTTGTGGTAGAGTGAATTTGGGGAAGAGTTCGAAGAGCTTGAGTGGTGGCATAGTAGATATCATCAATGTTCGTTCCCCGCATGAGAGGCGCCCCCGTGCAAAGATCCTTCCATGAAATAAGATGAAAAAAATTCAACAGAGACGTGATTAGATTTACATAACTTGGCAATAGAGATAAGATTATTTCATAAGCTAGGAACAAGAAGAATATTATTGAGATGGAGTGGACGAGTGGAGGTGGGTAGTGCGGAGTGACCAGTGTGAGTTATGGAGAGAGATTTACCATTTCCTAGCACGATCTCATCTGGTCCTCCATAGTCAAAGAGGGTGTGTAATGCCGAGCGGTCACTAGCAACATGATGAGAGGCGCCGCTGTCAAACATCCAAGCTTGTGTTGGAGAAGTAGGCATAGCCGATGATGTGTTAACATTTGCCTTGAGAAAATGTTTTAACTTCCTGCAATCTTGTGTATCATGACCTGGAATAGAGCAATAATTACAAAAAAAAATGAGTTTATGTTAGTATTTGGAGCGTAATTATTTCCATTCACAGTTCCTTGAGAGCGAAATTGTCTAGCCCCATTAAATGAGTTTTGTGGACTCCTAGAATTCGTATCGGGCTTGTGAGTGGGTGGCCTGTTGGATTGCTTTTGGGTGTAGTTGACCGTAGTAATGGTGGGGACATGACGGTTCATTTTTAAAGACCTTTCATGATCTACTAATTTAGCAAATAGATCCGGATAAGTGATAGGCTGGTCTTTCAATTTCAAGGCGGCTGAGACATGGGCAAAGTCATCACCCAACTGACAAGAATGTGAACAACGAGATCCTCGTCTGAGATGGGGCTCTGGGCTTAGGCTAAATCATCAGAGATTGTTTTCATCTCGTGTAAGAATTCCGCAACCGGCCTCGAACCTTTGGGGTTGTTGGCTAGTCGAGACTTCAAAGAGAGTATACGAAATCGGGAATTGCTCGCGTAACTGGTCGTGAGCCTTTCGAAGGCTTGAAAGGAAGTCTCGGCGGAGGAGATGATGTGCTGGATCTGGTCCGAGCAGCTTCCTAGGAGAGCACCGAGCAGTGTCTGATCTTGGCAGAACCAAGAGAGGTAAACCGGGTTTGTTTTTGTGGGGTCAACGGGGACGGTTTTCGGGGGAGCCTTGGCGGTGCCATCGACATAGGTGTCGAGACCGAGGCCTATGAGAGTCGCCATTACTTGTTTGCGCCAAACTGGAAAATTATTTGGGGTGAGCTTAATTGGAAAGTGGGTGTGGGAGGTAACCTGAATGATTGTTTGCATTTCTGACATGGTAATCGATGGTGAGAGGTGGAAGATAAAGGCTGACCAGGGAATGCTCAAAGGAGCTTTTGGGCTCTGATGACCATATAACGATTTGATATGAATTATGTGAAAAGCTTGAATATTCATTAGTAGAACAATGCCATATATAATGGCTTTACAACAACTGAACGAGAGAACACTGGAGTAAACTTAGCACCCTATTTTAACCACATTTGACTAACTATTTACATTTGAATTGTACATTTAAATTCTGTTTCCCTCTATAATTATATTTAGTGTTTAGTAGGTAGAAGGTATGGTCCGGGTCGCTAGCACCCCGTGAAAAAATATATATAGTAGGGCACCAATGAAAAAAAAATTATTCTAGGATATGTATTATTCAATTCTGTCCAACCCCAAAAACTTTTAACATCGATCCCTATGAAATTTTCATGTCAGCTCATCAAATTATTAAATCCGTTATTTTATTAATTCGTAAAGAATGTAAACAAAAATCAACTACCCAAAAAATTAATAATTATAATAACAAGTGGGAAGACCCCCCCGCGCGTTGCCGCGGGGTTGAAAATGCATAGTAATTCAAAGTCATCTCCTTTTATGTTGTTTTCTTTTGATGTTTGATTACTTGTAATATTTTTTTTAGTATGTTATTTGATGTCATTCATTACGGAGATTATTTCTAAGGGTCACTATGAGAAACGTAATAAATGATACAAATTGGCTCAGATCTCTATGGAATGGTTTATAGAAAAAAAAAGTTAATGGCTGCAAAGGTTATTGCCCTGCCAGAGAAAGAGAAATCTTTCATGGCTGCAAAACTTATTGCCACGCCAAAATATTACTTCTCATCAATCCAAATGTAGAGATTAACATCACAGCCAAGGGACACAAACACATGTGAGAGAAAGGTATGTACACAACCACCGTCACTTTCACCCACTGCACTAAAAACACAACACCTATATAAAGAAAAACAGTTATCAAGCAATAAATGGTAGAAGGGAGGCACAGTAAAAATGTGAGTAAGACCAACAATTTCATTTGTATGAACATACAATACAACACAGTAGAATCATATGTGGCTCAGACCATTACTGAAGAAAAATGGGACTTAAAATTAGATGGCTGCAAAAAAATAAGAAATTGCCATGCCAACATAAACAAAAGAATCCCCTTTACATTCTTCAATTCTGGATCAACATCATAGCCATACGCACTTTGATTAAAGAATCAAGCTTGAAAGAATGATACATCAGGGAAAAGGTCAATCCCAAACATACAATACAACACAATATAATCATATATGGCTCAGACCATTAGTGAAGAAAAAATGGGACTTAATATTAGATGGCTGCAAAAAGTTAAAGAAATTGCCATGCCAACATAGACAAAAAAAATCCCCTTTACATTCTTCAATTCTGGATCAACATCATAGCCATAGGCACTTTGATTAAAGAATCAAGCTTGAAAGAATGATACATCAGGAAAAAGGTTAATCCCATCAGATACATGCACAGGCAGAAACCTCAAAGTAGAAACCAAAAACAAATCTGAAAGTTAATGCTTTCAAAAATAACCACAACTTTCTTGTAAATCAGATTACTTTAAAGAAAGGTTCAAAGGCTACAAAGACCAGCAATATATCTGGGGGTATAAAGAAACCCTAAATCGCGAGTCCTCGCAAATCATCCATCAAACCCACAAAATAAACAGACCTGTCGGAACTCAGATGTGAATCATCTTATATTTGGGGGTTTCAAAAACCCTAAATCTCGATCCATCGTAAACCGTCCGGCCAAACCACGAAACAAACAGATCCGTGAAGTGTTCAAACATATCTGTTGATTAAGACAGAATTGTAACAAACAAAAAAGAGCTAGGCTTGACAGCGGCTGCGGTAAGTACGCCTCGCCGCCGCCATAGCCATCATCGCCCTAATCAAGCAATTCCGGTGACCGAAAGATCTCATGAGAAGAGAGAGACCTCGCTGCCGCAATAGCCATCATCGGTCTCAAAACCATCATAATCAAAAGATTCCGGTGACCGGCGGTCTCAAAACCATCATAATCAAAAGATTCCGGTGACCGGAGAAGAGAGAAGGAGAAAGATATATATAGAGAGAGAGAGATATGTGCACAGGTAAAGAGAGAGAAGAAAGAAAACGCAAGGGAAGAGAGAAGAGAGAGCAGCTTAAAAACAGAGAACTTTCTCTCTCTCTATGAAGTGGCATGAAAAGGAGACAACACGTATCAAAAACACAGGGACTAAAAATGTCATTTACAAAAAATTCTGTGGTCAATCTATAAGAAAGAAAATGTTCACTATTCAACCTCAATTTGCAATGTATATTTATATAATATTTTAAGTCCATCTTTAAGTTTAGCTCAATTATTCCTCCCTGTATAAAACTTTTAACTTTGGTAAAGCATTGTTGCAGGAAGTACAACTCCTTTATGCATAACCTCATTATACAATAGAATCAAGCTTTATATATATAAGTCTGTATAACATGAATACTAG
>JBCNJP010009086.1:0-33003 GCA_039602395.1 Deinandra increscens subsp. villosa
CGCATCCGCTAATTAATTAACTTTATATATAGTGTATGATGTTTGCAGGTACTTCAAGAAGACCTATTAGCATCTGTTGTTGATAGTGGAGTGTCTGTGTTTTATCTTAGAGCTACAAGCAATTCATTTTTCAAAACAATTTTTGATAAAAATGTGTTTTTACAAATTTAAAATTGGAAAGTGTGAGTGTTGATCGATCATTTTCATTTGTGTTTTTGCTTTTGATTTGATTTCTTTCATAGTTTTAGGGGGAGAAATTTGAAAAGTCAAAAATAGTGTCTTGCATTTGTAAAATGAAAAATTTTAAAAATAGAGTTTTTAATTTTAGGGGGAAAAACCATAAGATCATTGTTTGATGTGCGAGGTAGGCGTGGTAAATCGGAAAGTATTCAAATGTGATATACATTAAATGCCTATGTTTGACCTAGTGGACAACATCTTGATGGATATTTGATGATATATAAAAGAATGTGTGAAAAGGAAAATGAGAAGTCACTGTGTATACATGTGTCTATTTTGTAAAATTTTAAACTTGTTTAATTCTCTTTATTTTCTCAAATGATTGAACTATCTCTGCGTATACGTGAGTTGAAACACCCGTAAACATATTTAACGTTTTAATGACGTTTACTAACATCTAAAATTAGGTCCCAGAAAATTCCGTTCATTATTAAACAATTTTCCTTGTTTAATGATAACATGAAAACTTAAAAATCAATATTCCACACATCTTGGTTATTACATCCCAAAACAAATCAAGGATTAACCCGAACATTTTTGAAATTTTGACATGACTTGTTCGTGAGTATACAAATCCTTTCCGATTGAATACTTATATAAATTCATCAAAACCTTTCAATAATACATAATTTAAGTTCATGGGATCAATTGACCCGAAATTCATGTGGGAATTAATGTGACACATTTTCAACTTTTATGCATTTTAAGATTACTCTGACTCGTCGAGTTAACTTCTTGCAACTCTGGAAGGCTCCAAGCAAGTTTAACATTTGTGTGTTGGGTTCTTCACTTGGCTTCATGGTAATTCGGGCTTGACCCTAAGTTCACCTGACAATTTACACTAACTATATTAGTGTTTATTGTACCTAAACAAGTTATGATTGCAAACAATTACATGACCTTTCGGTCATTAATAATTAGGCACGTTAATTGGGTTTGGGCTTAACCCCATACCTTGAAAACAGTGTACAACCATTCCTTTACCTTCCGAGAGGTATAGCTTAGATAAATAATGTAAAACTTACCTCTTGCTCGTTGTATATGTATAATCCATTTTCCTCCTACTTTGGAGACTAGCATGGATAGTGCTAACCGAGCTTCTTTCCAACAAAATCACAAATATAACTACACAAGTTCAAGTAAGTAAATTAACACCCCAATCATGGGTGTCTACATAATCAATACATATTGACCATTATTCATAATCGGTGGCTAAGTCGCACATTAAGCACCCATGTTTAGAATTACTCATCTATTTGCATATAACAACATGGTTCCACATAGCAACACTATGATATTTGTTGTTTATAAATTTCATGATTGATCATGTCTTGTACTTATGTTACCTCAAAAAGTGTATTACCCAATAATCCTGACCCATCGACTATAGACATGGTTAATTTCTACATTCTACCCATAGGCGTCATACTCTAACGGGTTTCAAGTCCTGCCTTGCATGATTACTTTAATCCAAGTTCTACTTCGTATAATACTTTCATTTATATTCTTAAGTAATACTCATTACATAATTAATGAGTTTTTATATTTCTTAAGTAAGTGTTAGTTATACTTACCTCGCATCCATGTGAGCATTTCCACCTTCGCTTTATCCGGTTGACCCATCCGATTGCAAGCTTCACCTAGCTAGCTCATCAAGATCAAATATCATATTATATCCATAAAATGGTTAGGTTAGTTTTTTATAACATGCCTCTTCCATTCTCATGGATTTAACAACCACGTAATTCATCATTTCATAACTCGAGCCAGTTTGACTTTTAAAAGTCAAACTACCCATTTGAGCATAGTTTTGACATCAACCTTGAGCTAGATAATCCAATAATTATTAACACATCATTAATTCTAACCAACAAGTATATATCATTTATGCATCCATGTCATATTTCCATAAAATTCCACATGAATTGCAAACATATAATCATTCAAACAAGATGTTTACCTCCCCGCGCGTTGCTGCGGGGTTGAATTTGTATACTGAACGAAAGTAAAAAAGTTAAGTGGTATAAAACATAAAAGTTTAAAAGTCTTGTGGTGAAAGTATAAAACTATAGAAGTATATTAAAAGCGAAAGTAGAAAAATTAAAAGTTTCATGGCCAAAGTAAAAGACAAAAAAACTTTAAAAAAAAAAAACTTTAAAACTTAGAGGGTTAAAAAAATTAAGGAGTATAAAACGTAAAAGTCTAAAAGTCTTGTGGTGAAAGTATAAAACTATAAAAATATACTAAGTTAAGTGTTATAAAACGTAAAAGTCTAAAAGTCTCGTGGTGAAAATATAAAACTATAAAAGTATATTAAAAACGAAAGTAGAAAAGTTAAAAGTTTCGTGGCCAAAGTAGAAGACAACAAAACTTAAAACAAAAAAAAAACTTTAAAAGTTAGAGGGTTAAAAAGTTAAGGGGTATAAAACGTAAAAGTCTAAAAGTCTTGTAATGAAAGTATAAAACTATAAAAATATATACTAAAAACGAAAGTAAAAAAGTTAAAAGTTTCATAGACAAAGTAGAAGACAACTAAACTTAAAACAAAAATTTTAAAAGTTGAAGGATAAAAAAGTTAAACGATACAAAACGTAAGAGTGTGAAACATATATGGCCAAACTATGAAAACTAAAAGTTCACTATTTCATTAAAAAGAAAAAAACAAATTGTAAAAGCTTAGGGGTAAAAAGTGTTAAAACACCAAAATCACGTGACCAAAGTTTGAATAATAAAAAGTATACTATTCATCAATGGAATTTCATTGTATTATATATAATATATATTAATATACTATGCACCATCGTCATTAAAATTTCCAAAATCATCACAATTCGAGATCCAAATCTATATGCTTCCAAACAATTGCATAAGCATTCATGAATTAGCACATTATTTCACATCTCATGATTCTAGTAGGCCATATGCCACTTTTGAATGTGGATTCATAAAATTCATTTCCTTTAGGCATTTATCAAACACCTAGTGTGCGTATCTCATATTCTTACTATTTCATTTAATTTTACATCATCACTGTTCCAAGACTAAAAGTCTTCATTTAATTTATGTTTTAGAATGCTATTTGTCGCTTTCACAACATAATGCTTACTACACACACGTAGCTAATTTGAGATTTTTTACATAAAGGACCAAATTCCACCATTGTCATCACTTTATCATTAGATGATGAAGACATTAATCACATATTTCATCATGAGATAGCAATTACACATGAACCACATATTCTAAGATGAATGAGGTTTAGATTGCTACTTCTTATCACATTTTAGGGTTTAAATCTTCATAGTGATGAAACCTACTATAATTCACGAATTCCATATTAACCATGGAGAGGGAACTTACAAATCTCTTAATTTAGGTATTGTTGAAGGTAGAACAAGCCTCCAATCACCTATTTGTGCTTAGGAAACGGATTCTTGAGGTTGGATTGCAAGAACTTGAAGTGGAGTGAGCCCTAGCTCACCAAACTCGTTTTTCTCCTTGCTGCTCCTCCCCTTTTCATAAAATTCAGCCCTAACACATTTGGGGATGCATTTTTTCTCTTAATTACATATATGGCCCCTCAAGTTACCTTTTTTTACCCCTTGTTTCATTCTTTAAGGAGTTTTTGGCTAAAACGACCCATAACTTTGAGATTTATCTAAAATAAACCTCATTGTATCTATCTTATACTTTAAAGCCCATATTTACATAAAGGGTTAAGTTATGGACTTAAATTTCGTCTCATTAGTTATGAATAAGTATCCGTTCGGGGTTTGGGATGTTACATGATTTTCGACCTGATAAAGGTTCATTTGGGGTTCTGCTTTATTTTCTTTTGTGTTTTGTTTAATCATCGAACTTTCTTTGCGTGTTTACAAGACCAACCTGATTGTTTTTTATTGAACAAATTCAACTTGATTTTTTTTAATTTTTTTTAAATCCGAGGCCTTATTTGTGTATCTAAAGATCGACCTCAAGGTAGACGATTTAACGTTCTTATTTCTTTTTCTCCATGGAACACAGTTGACTGTATCATGAATACAAATCACTATGTGAAATTCACAAGTGTAATCATGTGAAAACATGTGAAACATATCTGAATATGTATGATGGCGTGGGGTCCACTGATCAAATCAAATTTAATATTACCTTAACATATCATGATGTTATGAGTATGATTCTGCCTTAGTTTAAGATGGACAAATTATGTGCTGCAATAGTTGAAATTGAAGTGTAGTTCAGATCGTTATGACCAATATGATCCCAAATAGTGATCTTTCTCAAACAAAAAAATAGAGTAAAATTTTTTAATCCTTAAATAAATTTATATTGCATTAATGTTATATTTTAATAAAATTCAAAAAGATTTTCAGTGTGTTTTAGCATAAACTCAGAAAATTCAAAATGATATTTGGTGTGTTTTGATATAAAGTTTGTAAAAGCCAAAAAGATTTTATTTCTTATTTGTTTTCGATCAACAAGATACAAAAATTTCAAATTTGGTTTTCAATGCACTTGGTTCTCAAAGGAGATTTTTTCCAAAGATTAACTTATTTTGGCATGAAAATAGAAAACCGTGTTTCTGTCTTCTAAAATCACAGGTTAAAGAGTTGGCTCACAAGCATGGTGATATGGGGAGTTCATGAAGAATATTTTCACAATTGGTTCAGTCGACTTAGTCCTGTGCCAGCCATTTAAGCTCTACAAATAACAGTGGATATCAAGTTGTAGATCTATTACACCAATGTTGAAGATCAAATTCTTAAAGATTTGAATAAAATAGTAGCGGATACATCACACGTTAAGGGGGGGTCTGTTAGAGCATAAATAGTGCATCTCCTGTGTTGTATCAGCTTACGTCGTGTAAGTTTAGTTAAAGTTAGTGAAGTCTAGTATAGTTGCCAACGAACCTAGCTGCAAATTGATGGTTTGTTAGCAACGAACTACAACTTCATTGCTCAACCAGTTCGTTGGACAAATGCATTCTATATAAGTGAGTTGTGTGTTCATTTGAGATAAATCCAAGAGTTTACTGTGTGTTTTCAATAGTATTTTATGTCTTGAGTTCTGTACTCCTGTTTCTTACCGATTCTATACAAAACACGCTTATTTACATCTTTGTCTCACAGAATTGATCATCAAACCATTAGTAAGATCCATCCTAGGCTCTTACAGTTACAACATACAGTTCTAATAGAAGTTTAACAAGACCTTATGATTACTCAACATTGCAAGGTTTTAGACATTTGGCAGGAATCACACAAAGAGCTCAAATTATAGATACACGGGATTGTATCTAGCAGAGGAAGAACCATGAAATTACAAGGAATTCGCTGAAGATAAGAAGTGGATTGAAGCAATGAAGTCAGAGTTAAAGTCCATTAATAATAACAATACATGGAAACTAACCAACTTACCCACCAACCACAAAGCAATTAGTCTCAAATGGGTATTCAAAACAAAGCGAGATGCAAATGGAAAGATTACAAAGCATAAGGCTCGCTTAGTAGCAAAAGGCTATGTGCAAGAACAAGGAATAGACTTGAACTAATTCTTTGCACCAGTAGCCCGAATAGAGATTGTCCATCTTATTCTAGCACTTGCTGCTTACAATGGACGGGTAGTACATAACCTAGATGTAAAATTTTCATTCCTACACGAAGACTTAAAGGAAGAAGTCTACGTATCACAACCAGAAGGGTTTGTAAACATAGAAACTGAGAAGAAGGTTTACAAGCTCTCTAAACCACTATATGGATTGAAACAAGCACCACGTGTATGGAATATCAAGCTAGATCATACTCCGAAGAAAATGAAGTTTCAGAAATGTACATTGGAACATGCATTCTACAAAAAGAGTATCAATGTATCAACTATACTAGATGGAGTGTACGTCGACGATCTCATAGTTAGTGGAACACCAAAGAAGGAGAACGATCATTTCAAGTCACAAATGGAAAAAGAATTTGAGATGAGTGACTTAGGACTTCTAGCATACTATCTTGGTATAGAATTCACCCAAGTAGGGGGTGAAATATCCATCAAGCAGACAAGATACATTAAGAAAATCCTGAAGGAAGAAAATATGCTTGATTGTAACAAAACAAATATTCCTATGGATTTGGAAACTAAACTCACAAAGACTGAAGGTGGAGACTCGGTGAATACAACTGAATACATAAGCATAATAGGATATTTAAGGTACTTACTACATACAAGACCAAACCTGAGTTACTCAGTTAATCTACTAATGTGCCTTAAAAGTATACATGTTTATAACCAATTTCCCCCAGCTTATTAAGTAAAATATGACTAACTATCACAAAGAAACAGTGTTTTTGTCTTCTTTGTAGTTTTTCAGGTTTTACCAATCCGAAATCACATAAGGAACATATAACGCAAAGAAAAGATAACAAAAGAAACAACTTCTGGATTTCTGAAGCGTAGCACGCCCCGTGCCCCACAAGGCACGGCCCATGCCCAAGACCAGCGAAGATCCACCCTATGCCTCTGAACCAGTCTGCATCACACGCCCCATGTCTCTGACATGGCACGACCCGTGCCCTCTCAAGCACGCCTCGTGCCACTGACATCGTGGCAGGAAGCTCTGACTTAACACGCCTCGTGCCTGACGAAACACACCCCATGCCACTGACAAGCTTGCCAGAAGACTGACGACGCTGACATGGCACGCCCCATGCTCCAAGCCACACGACCCGTGCTGCCTGACACACACACCCCGTGCCCATCTAGGCACGAGCCGTGCTTCACTTCGGATGGCCTATAAATAGGACGATTTGACTTCATTCCTCCTTGCTCACTTTCTCCCCCTCTCTTCCATTAGTTTCCATATTTTCGGTTGTGAGCCACTTGTTTTAGTGTTCTTGATCTACTCGTCAAAGATTGTAAGAACTTTAAATTATGGTGATAATGAATTGTTATTTTTCTATGAATCTTTCATTATCTATTAAGCACATCTTTAAGCTAACACTTGTCAGCCTCAATCTTTCAAGTGTTAGTCAAATTCTTACACTCGTTTTGGAATAAAGGGATCTTTGGTGGGTTGGTAAACTGTTTTTATAAACTTTCTTTAAGGTGTGTCCAATGACTTTATAAAAAACCCTTTTTATTGAAAGTGTATTACTGATTTTCTGAAACAAGCGTGCTTCACGTATCACAGACAATTTGGGGAGTCGAAATCCCAAAGGCCGGACTTGTGACACCCGGTCGGGGGACGATGCATGATCCGAAAGGTGACTCGCATCCCATGCTACATGATGCGTTTGAGGTCCTTATGTATATGTAAACAAACTCAACTGACCACGCAAGTGCGGGTTGAAAGTATTTGGTTAAGAATGGGGGTTGGTAATATTTTGTCACTTCATGGAAGCCGGGAGGTACGTGTTTGTGAACTTGGCTCTGGTTACGCCAGACGTACATACGCGAAAGCGGTGTATGGAAGAAACGGGCCTTAGTCCCTTAAAAAGATCATTTTTATAATAAAATAATCTGGCACGCAGGGTTCTTCCCCTACTGGTTCATGACAACGTGTCGAGCGTAACGGTTTCCAGACCAAGGGGCCCTACAACTAAGTGGCATTATACCACTTCATTTGATCACTAGCAGCACCTTCCCTCGGAATCGTACTCCTTGCAGACGATTAGCAGTTGGATGGTGGTTGACCAGGTGGGCAGAAAGGCGGTCGACTTTCTGCTAGTAATCAATCTTAAGGAAAACATATAAAAACCAGGGTACCAACTTCACCACTGATAAGTCCCCCAAATGATATTATCTGCGACCGAGTTGATCAAGACACGCCTTCTTAGAATAGATATTTTATTTCATTATTTTATATTTTTTGTACTAGTATCTTCACTTGAAGAGTGCTCAGGTTAGACGTAAAAAATGATGAAGTATTAAAAGCCCTCCTCTTCCTTTGTGTTTTTGATTGACCCCGATTCAACTTACCACTACTATAATGCCCACGATGGGTGCACTTTCCTATGAATGTGGTGAAATAGTAGTTGTTAATAAATCATATTTTATAAATTTAAAAGCTTTAATTGCTAAAAAGGTGTCACAAAATAATATTATATTTTATATATACACTAGAGCACACCATCTACTTAGCCGTTTCATGCAAGAACCAACGGAACATCATATGAAGGGAATCAAACAAATACTCTGCTACATCAAAGGAACCAAAGATCATGGAGTAACCTACAAGAATACTGAAGGTTGCAAGATAATAGGTTATAGAAAAAATAGTTATGGTGTTAACACAGAGAAAGGAAAAGGCACAATAGGATATGTTTTCTACTTTGGAAACTCTCCCATTACTTGGTGTACTAAAAAACCAACAAACAGTGACACTCTAATCATGTGAATCAGAATTCATAGTAGACACATCAACCGCATGTCAAGCACTATTACTCAAAGAATTAACTGTATGGAAGGAAGAGAAGATAACACTCATGGTAGATAACATCTCAGCAATAACATTAATAAAGAACCAGTATTTCATGGAAGAAGGAAGCACATAGATACAAGATATCACTTCATCAGAAAATGCATGGAGAACAATCAAATAAATCTTGAACACGTAAGCAGTGAGATTCAAAGAGCATACATACTTACAAAGGCACTTGCAATAGTCAAGTTTATCATATTACGAGAAGTGCTTGGCATTCAAGATTTAAAGAATGAAGATGATTATGATTAAGAGGGTGAATGTGAGATTAATCATAATTCATCTAAGTCAAATAAAGTCCAAGGGCCAACTGTGTAATAAGTCAAAGTTAAGGTTTAGTGTCAATATATCATTGTATATAGTATAGGGTCTGTAGGTTAAAAATTGTTGGGTCTATTATTTATGACTGACGCCTTCAAATATGTTTACTAATCATTCGGATGAAGAATCCATTCCGTTCGATTGAGAGACAAGGTTGTGGTGATTTGAAGCTTGCAATGTTTGATTTAACTGTTCGGGTCAATGGTCAACGTAAAAGTCAACGTGAAGATCGATTCGAGCGAGTCAAGCTTCATATTAATTAAATCGTCTTTGATTAAGCCTAGTCGATTTAATTGATATTTCTTGAATTATATTTTGCTCATTTTGTGTTTTACTATTTAGTGATAGTAGAGCAATGGACTCTCTATAAATAGAGGACTATGGCTTCAATTGTTAGATGATGAGAGATGAGAAATATGAGTAACTCTTATTTAGAGTCCCAGCTTGGGTTTGAGCTCAACCCAAGGTGGGCATGGATTTTTCATGTAAGATGTGTGTTAGTGTGTTGTGATTACTTGATGTAAGCATTTGGTTCTTGTTAATTATTGATGAAATCGTTCGACTTTGTCATATCATGTTCATGGTTTTCCTAGATTCTCCTCATCCCGTCTCTACATTCTTCATATGTTCTTAAACAAAGTCCAGATTTTTGTGCTTGATCAATCCTATAAAAACCAGACTTGATGTGACGCCCACTCCCAGACTTGGCACTAGCAGGGGTCACGCATCGGATTTACTCATGAACATGTGGCACAACAGAGATAAGCAGCGGAAAATTTTAAAACTTCTATTTATTATAAATCCAAGTACGTAATGTAAATTAGATAATTTACAATCTATCTATATAGCGACTAACTATATCCGTCTTTATTTATCTACAACTAGCCAGCATGCTCATCAGCTTCCTCTATAGCTTGCCCGATCAATCTCTTATCACGAGGGCTCCGCCCTTGCTCCCAAACATCTCACCTTCACCTGACATACATATGATTTTGGGAAAAGGTCAGCTTACGCTGGTGAGTTCTACATTTTAGAAACATTACCTCGTTCGTGAGGTTAAAACCTTTGGACCTGCAAAATTCCTTTTTACAAACATTTATTTAGTGTAACACATAACAAGTCATACATAACATAACATCATAATCAAACACCTTTCTCTAGAAAACATTTACCTCAATAACCTTTAACTCCTATTACCTGAATTCCATATACCTTTATACCTTCTAGTTTCGAATACTGCTCAGGTGACTTTATCTGGAAGCCCCCAACCTCAGTACTGACAGCCGTTCCATTTCTTCTATACATTCCCGGTCTCCAATACTACTCAGGTGACTTCAACTAGAAGCCCCCAACCTCAGTACCGACAACCGTCCTACATTCCGTCCTTCCAGTCTCGAATACTGCTCAGGTGACTTCAATAGGAAGCCCCCAACCTCAGCACCGTTAAATGTTCTCGTAACCTTAACTCTTTAGACGTACTACTACCCGTCCCTAGTTAGATATCCAGATGACTTACGTGTGCTAATAAACATGATAATGTACTCGTATACTGCAATAAATGAACATCCCCCAATTTACCTAGGTGTATGTATACAGGATGTACCAGCGACGTATCCTCCACACATTCGATATACCGGGTAACTATACTACCATGCTTGTATACAAGATGTACCAGCGGCGTATCCACCACATAATAATATAGCAAATACATCACTTGTTCTCATATAATCATACATTCTCACTTGTGCGTTTATTAACAAACCCTTATCATTTGGATACCTAGTTTCAAAGCATAACACATAACTCTAATAATCATTTCATATGTATTATTCTACCATAATCATTTCATGTACATTACTAACACGTATAACCATTTATAAGCATCTTCATAACATAACACGTATCACTTCAAACAGTTCATCAATTCAACAGTTAAGATAATCAAACTTTCAGATAAAAGCATTTGAATGTATTTTCATAATATAGTATGTATATCAGCCCGAAAACATTTAAAACATTAAAACATTTAAAGTGGGCTCGCAGAACTCGCCTTATCGCTTTACTCGTTAAACTCGGACAGAACCTCTGACAGAATCCTTGGTTAACCTAATTCGTGTATCGTATGGCATTAACGCAAGGTTTAACATTATAAACATATCATATGTTTATTTATCCCTTATATTATCTTAATAATATATAATTATTAAGGTTTACTTCTTTTAAGGTCAAAATGACCAAAATGCCCTTATAGGCATAATATCCATTTTTAGTTGATAATATGAAGACGCGCATTCCTATAAGTAAACGCTCACCCCGGGATCGCCCAGTGAGGTATGCCAGTTCCCAGTTGGGATTTATGCGACACCCCCGCTTTACCAGAAACCCCAGTGTACAGGCGCTTACCCTTCCGGTCCGCACGAACTTCTAAATATCCGACTAACTTGGTATTTAAAATACTTTATCATTAATCCATTTTAACCCCATATATACTTATTATATATATATAAATGATGAACCAAAAATCCACACCGTATGTAGGTCTAGAGTTCTAATTCAGCTAGGAATCAATAAGAATTCGAGAATTGAAGAGAGAATCAGATATTTATTGAATATTGTTGTTGAATGTAATAATCAGAGAAAACACACAGTTAGTGTGGAATTCAGAATCAGAAGTTACATCATAAATGAACAAACGAGCTATTTATAATGCTAAATGAAGTCGCTGCTACACAGATGGGTTGGATGCATTTGCGCTCTGCTCAACCGCAACTGCATCACTTCCGACAAGCTTTCCATGTGATGTTTGTACTTGATACTTTATCATCGGTAATGTAGTTTGATAAGCCACTTCACATCCAATTCCTATCTATCCTCATCAAGTCCCCCTAGTCCATTGATTATTCAAGCAATAATTTTTGGACTAGTTTTTTGAGACATCTTCACATCTGACGTTCTTGAAAGACTTTTATCGACCCACTTGATTTAATTCATGTGCATTCTTGTTTTGTTACCTCGTTAAAAATCCTTATTTGGAAAACCCTTTGGGAAAAACCAAAATTAAGGCAAAAAGAGCGTAACATGCACTTTCATTCTTAATGAAGCAAAAAATTTTTAAAACATATAATTCTTTGCTTCCTTAATCATTAATGATTTTCTACACCAGGTCATCAAGTTCCCCTAGTCCTTAAGTTATTTTTGCAAGGAAATAGCTAAGGACTAGAGCTCGTGATCATTTCCATGCCTCATGGTTTGACAGCATATTTGATCATAACGGCTTTATTTTTATCGGATCTGTGCCTTTGCTTGTTTATCGCTAAATCGCATATGCATGTGTATTTGTTAACTGCCTTGTCAGACTTGTTTAGCACGTTTAAGCCGTACTCGAGTACCTGTTGTACTAGGTGGGACACGCGTCAATCAGGGGATAACCAACGTGACTATTTTTCTTTTAAATTTAAATAAAATATTGTAGCGGTTATTCTTATTCGAAAAAACTGCTTTATATAAATATCAGATCTTCATCTTTCTTCCCTTTTTCTTTTCATTTCTCTCTGCCGTTTCTTCTTCCCTTTGCTTTTTGAGCCCTAGATTTCTTCAAAGCTTCCAGCAAAGGTTAGTGTCTCTTCTTCTTTTCATTTTCCTCTTTTCGTTTCTAATGGCATCACCATCCATTAAGCCTGAGGATGAATCGAACAAGCATAACATGCATATCTCATACTCGATTCTATCCCCCCGTGATCTTGACGAAATCATAAGTCGTTATCACGTTCCATTGTCTCTGCACCCCACATTACCAGTCCCCCATACTCCGATCTCCCCTCTTCCCGAGGGCAAAATAGGAATTTATGCCGATATGTTCAAATTAGGCAATTATCGAATTCCCTTTACTAAATTTTTGATGAGAATTCTTATGTTCTTCAAAGTTCATCTATCCCAAATGCATATTCAAGGTTTATCTCGACTGAGCCATTTTGAGGCAACCTGTAGAGCAGTCGATGTCGCGCCTAGTGTTGTGCTTTTTAGGGCTTTTTATAGAATGACCATGGCGGGAGATTGGTATACGTTTGAGAGAAGGAGGTCCGTCAAACGGGTTAGTACCAGTCTTCCCCAAAACCCTAGGTCTTGGAAATCACGGTTCTTTTATGTGGATAATCGATGTATTCCTGTTCAAATGACATGGAGAGACGTCGAAGACGTCGTTCACGATCCAAACCTTGAACCCGGAGATTTTGATCAAAACCTGTTCAATAAACTGGTGGCTTGCGCCAATCCTATTAGAGAGTTGCCAGAAACGATTTTGCTTCTATGTCGGATGTGCAAGGCCTGGTTTTCCCCTGAACTTTGGCCCATTCTGACATATCATGGGAAGGGTAAGAGATTACCCTTTTGCCCCTAAACTTGATGCTTTTTCATGAATTTGTTTAATGTATTTAACTTGTTTAACCTGTTTTTGTAGAAATGGATTTATTCGATGCTATACAGTTGAAAAGTTTCGAGGACCTTGAGTTGGAATCAGAAAAGATCGATGAAGGAACTGAGCCTTTCCTGAAACAAACTTCGAGTTCGTTTTTGGAAATTCGTCCAGAAGTTCTCGCTACTGATCAAGAGGGAACTAATGTGGATGCTGGTAATATGGATGCAAGTGTTGAGGGCGGCGATCATGGGAGTGAAGGAGTCACTCATGACACAGATTTGGCTGAACAAGTTGCTCCTCAAGATAAGGGTAAGCAAATTGCAACAAAACACATGCAAGACCTTGTGGCAACAAAGGCTTCTCTTCCTCCCAAAGGAGGAAGCAAAACTAAAAGACCAGGTAAATCATCTTCCAAGGGTGGAAATGCATCTGTTAGCGCAGCAAGGAAATCCCCTAGATGGAACATGCAAACATCCCCCAGTTCTCCACAGGTAAACATATCTGATGCATCTGAGTTTACCGAAGTTGATTCGAGGTTAGAGGAGGGCGTGAAAAAGGATCCAGATGTTGTGGTAACCCCCCCTCTTATTGATGACTTTAACATAGATGATTATTTACTACATTCTCCTGACTTAACACAAGATCCCAGTATGTCTAATGTAAGTATTTTGCAGAAGGATACTTCATCTGTGATTGACTCGGCGAGTTTGGCTTACGCATCTTCTGTCTTGCAGAAGGATGCACCTCAGTTTGCAGTACCCACATCCGAATGGCTGAAAAGGGAGATTGAGTTGGTTGCTCAAAGGAACAATGTTGCAAGGAGTGTCAGCTCCTCGAATGCAGATGCGATCTTTTCTCCTATCTGGGAGATTAAGAATTCCGATACCTGTACTGAAGGCGCTATTTCTAAAAAGCTGAATCTTCTTGGGAGCACTCCTACTGACCTCGTCAGCATGCAACAACTTGCGAATGAAGCCTTTTCCAATGAGCACATGCTTGCACAAGCGGAGCATTTGACCTTAACTTCGGATCTGTACGTGAGGTGGATAATTGCTGAGGCCAGAGTTGAAGAATTAACAAAGAAGTTGATGGCTCATAAAGCTTGTTTTGGTTCCATTAATGACAAAGTAAAGATCAGCGATTTGCATTCTCAGATTGAGCGTCTCACTACGAGGAACAGGAAATTGGTTGCTTTAGAGCAAGAAGCTGAGAGGAACCTTAAGCAGTCACAGGACAGTGAAAAGGTTCTTAAAGCCAAACTTGTGGAGCAAAAGAAGGTTTCTGATGATCAAGCTATAAGGATGCAAGAGATCACTTCCGATTATGATGGAAAAACCGAAGCTATCAAGAAAGGTAAAGTTTATTTTTTCCTTCTTCTTTAATTGTTACTTTCTCATTTATTAACGTATGCATATGCATTTACTTTTTAGAAAATGCTGTCCTTGTGGAGACGGTTCAAGCTCTTACTGAGGAAAGAGAGCAAATGCAGAAGGAGATGGCTATCATGGATGACAGATGCAAATGGTTTATTGGTGAAGGTTTTAGCATGACTGCTAACCGAGTGCACTCGGAGATGATCCCTGCTTGTTTGAAGGTTTTCTCTGCTATTAATGCAATCGGGTATAATGAAGGCATAAGATGCGGATTGGCTCATGCTGCAAAAGGAGAAACCAAATATGCCACCTTCAAAGAATATGACTCTAAAGCCAATGAGAAAGCCATTCAACAGCTGAATTCGTTGAAATCCATGAAGTTTAAAGCTATTGAGGAGGTTTCAAAGTTGAGCCCTGATGATGTCGAGAGGATGAAGGAACTGTTGAAACCAATGCAACTTCCCACATCCAACGCTCCTCCAAAGTCTAACGCTCCTTCCTCCTCAAAGGCTAACATGTCTGAACCAACTGGTAATTGAAACTTTCTCTCATGATCTTTTATATCCTTTTGAACAAATTATTAATCGCTTCACCCAAAATCCACTTATGCTGTGGTACTTAAACAATCTACTTTTATTGTCTTTGTTTGTGATGTTTTCTGCTAGACAATTTACTTTTTGAATCTAATCGGAACTGCAAATATATGCAGTTCCGGGTATGTTTATCATATTTTATGATGTATGTGGATGCTTGCTTTTATTTACTGCTTCTGCCATGTTTGATAATTATACATGTCTATATGCTGGCTTTGCATTATTTCTTGCATGCTTTTCGACTTTATTATGGTTCACGAAATATGAGTCTTTGATGATCATCAGTAGTGGTATTTCATTTGCGATCGAAATGTTTGGTTATGCACATTTGTAGTTGCAAAATGATTGTGAACCACTTTTCCCTATATTTTTGTGTCATGTATCCTTTATGAATTTGCAAAATATTTTACAAACTTTTTGAGTAACTTCTAAAAGTTCTCCTTCACAAGTATTTTGATAAAAATTCTAATAAAATCATTAATTCAAAAAGGAAACTGGCACATGCGTTTCCCCCCTATCAGATGCGTCCACCTTCAAAGGGTTTTAACAGTATGTCACCAATCATCCTTTTAAACTAAGTATTTTTTACTTTGAATTTGTATCTTTCCTTTGTGGCATATGTAATCCTTACATCTTTTGGTAAGGTCGGTTGATCTTCTTTTTTGTAGGATCAACCCACAAGACCACTTCATAGCTTTTAGCTAATCAGAAGCACTTGTGACCCTTAGAGAGCTTAAGTAGGATTTTTTCTTTTATATTATTAATTATACCATGCCTTATTATCCTCTTAAGTTTGGCCATCTCTCTTTTGGGCTTCTGTTAGCATCCATTGTACTAACAAGGTGTCCGGCATGATCACCTCTTCCCAACATGCACTCTTTAATCAGCGAGACCGTTGAGGACAAGAAAAGCTTTTTACTTTATCTTGGGTTATTCTTTACGATTAAAGAGATAACAGCGATACTACATCAAGGAATTGGCATGCATTCCTTTTCGAGATGCACCCACTAAATGACTCATGAACCAAGTTATAGTCTCTTCGCATACGCATGTGTTCACATGCATGATTTTTTTATAATTAGCATCCACACTCCTTATTGTAAATAATAAGGCAATCATTTGCATAATTTCTTTCTTTAGTGTAAAATGAGTATTCTCACATATCTTTCATCATCATCTCAAACGAAATGATTTTTTATTTTCATACCAAGATTACAGAAATCACAACTGCAACAAATTTTAGAAATTAACTCTTTAAATGTTCAATTAGAAATCTTCAACTAAAAATCTTTCACATATAACATTTGCGTAAATGAATTCCATTCCATGCTCGAACCAATTCGGTCCCATCCAATTGCTGAAGTAGATAGGATCCATTTCCAATTGCTTTCTTGATTATGTAGGGTCCTTCCCACTTGGGAGACATTTTCCCAGTCGGAAGTGCTTTACTTACTTCATTGTTTCTGAGCACATATTCCCCTTCCTTGTATTGTTGGACCTTCACCTTGGCGTTATAGTATTTAGCCATTTCTTTCTTATACCTGCTTTCACGTATAGCTGTAATCTCCCTTCGTTCCTCCAAGAGGTCCAAATTGGTCCTCAACTCTTCATCATTATTCTCAATACGCACCTGCAAACGGTAACTTGGGATGCCAATCTCAGCAGGTATAACAGCTTCGGTTCCGTAAACAAGACTGAAAGGAGTTTCACCATTGCTGGTTTTGGGCATTGTGCGATGTGCCCATAACACATGCGGCAGTTCATCAACCCAGCTACCACCATGTTTATCTAACCTCATCTTTATACCTTCGACGAGGCTACGGTTTGCCCTCTCCACCTGACCATTTGCTTGCGGATGTGCTACAGATGTAAAGATTTGATTTATGTGAAGTTCCTCACACCATTCCGCAAATGGGTTTCCAGCAAACTGCTTCCCATTGTCAGTAATAATATAAAGAGGTAACCCAAACCGACATATTATATGTTCCCATACAAACTTTTTAATTTGTTTGCCGGAAATGCAGGCCAACGGTTTTGCTTCAATCCATTTTGTGAAATAGTCAATTGCTACCAGAAGAAACTTTACCCCTCCACTTGCAGATGGGAAAGGTCCGACTATATCCATTCCCCATTTTTGGAATGGCCACGCCGACGTAACTGGTATCAACTCATTCTTTGCTCGCATACTAACAGGAGCGTGAGATTGACAAGCTTGACACTTCCGGAGTTCTTCCCAAGTGCTTCTGTACATTCCAGGCCAAAAATATCCAAGACTCTTGATCTTTGCGACAACCATCTTTGCACCAGCATGGATACCGCATATGCCCTCATGCACCTCTTTAACAGTTTTTTCAGCTTCACTTGGGGTCAAACATCTCAACAAAGGTCCTAAAAAACTTCTTCTATACAGGATGTTATTTTGCATTTGATACTGAAGCGAATTAACTCGCACCTGTCGTGCCTGCTCCTTATCACTTGGTAGCTTTCCTTCAGTTAAGTATTGAACAATCAGGGTCATCCAACTATCCTCTTGCATTTGCACATCAGCAACCATTTTTAAATTGACAGTTGGGGCTTCCAGTAACTCTACCCGAATTTCCTTTGCTAAATGCTCGAATGCTACAGATGCCAGTTTGCTCAATGCATCTGCTTTTCTGTTTTGAGATCTTGAAATGTGTAGAACTTCACATTTGTTAAAAACTTTTACTAATTCTTGTATTTGTTCTAAGTACAATGCCATGTATTTCCCCTTAGCTTCATATGCTCCCGAAATTTGACTTACTACCAATAATGAATCCACATAAGCAATTACTTGTGTTGCACCCATCTTTTTTGCTAATCTCAACCCTGTAACAAAACATATTTTATCATTTAAATCATCATATGTATCCACCTTTTCCCCCCCTTTTTTTTTATTACAAAACACGAAAACTTGAGAAAGTTTTAATTGTTCAGACCTGCTAGTAAAGCTTCATACTCCGCCTCATTATTGGATGTTGTGAAATTGAAGCGAATCGCATATGTCAGCTCATCTCCTTCAGGGCTTCTTAAGATCAAGCCTGCACTTTACACATGCAATTTTTAGCTTATATATATATAACGATCACTTATGAGGGAAAAAAGGATCTTGATATATACGATCAAACCTGCTCCTGAACCATCGGAATTGGAGGAACCATCCGTATGTAAGATCCATAATCGTTCTTTTTCCTCAGGAGCGATGACGACATTTACACTTGCACCCTTTGGCACTTCCGCCAGAAAATCAGCTATCACTTGCCCTTTTATGGAAACCCTTGGCTTAAACTGTATATCAAATGGTCCAAGCTCAATAGCCCATTTAATTAACCTTCCAGACATTTCCGGTTTTCTCAGTATTCCTTGAATGGGGTACGAAGTGAGCACATTCACAGTATGAGCCTGGAAATATCGTCGAAGCCTTCTTGTTGCTTGCACAAGCGCCAAGACAACTTTTTCAAGAATTGGATATCTAGTTTCGTAATCTTTCAACATTTTGCTTATGTAATAAATTGGGAGTTGTCTGTCCTCCCTTTCAGCTAATAGCACAGCACTAACCGCATTTTCAGTTACCGCCAAATACATTACCAGCTCTTCACCAACTTTTGGTGCTACTAAGGTCGGAAGTGCAGCCAAATCATTTTTCAATTCTTCAAATGCTTGATTAGCTTCAGGAGTCCATTCAAAATTACCTTTCAAACTTTCCTTCAAAACTTTCATAAATGGAGTGGCTCTCTCAGCCGCTTTTGACAAGAACCGATTTAGAGCCACTAACCGCCCGTTTAAAGTCTGTATATCTTTAAGAGCCTTAGGCGGTTCCATTTCCAAAACTGCTTTGACTTTCCTGGGATGTGCTTGGATTCCATCTTTATTAACCAACACTCCCAAAAATTTTCCCTCTTCCATCGCAAACGAACACTTCCTCGGATTCAACTTCATGTTGATTCTCCTCAAATTTTTAAATGTTTCTTCAACATCTTTAATTATATCTTCTTCAGAACAGCTTTTTATAACCACATCATCTACATAAGCTTCTAGGTTCCTGCCCACTTGCGACTGGAAGGTTTTATCCATAAGACGTTGGTAGGTCGCACCAGCATTTTTGAGCCCAAACGGCATCTTTTTATAGCAAAATAACCCTTCATTTGTTACAAAAGCGGTCTTATCCTCATCCTCTTCAGCCATAAAGATCTGATGATACCCTTTATATGCATCAAGGAAGCATTTCCATCTATATCCTGCTAAAGAATCAACTTTCAAATCAATCTCAGGAAGTGGATAGCAATCCTTAGGACATGCTTTATTAAGATCCTTGAAATCAATACACATCCGCCAAGAATTATCGGGCTTTCGCACCAAAACAGGATTGGCAACCCATGTCTGATAGAGCACCTCCCTAAGGATTCCAGCTTCCACAAGCTTATCAACTTCTTCTTTTACCACTTGATTTCGCACCTGATCATAAATTCTTCGCTTCTGCTGAACAGGTTTGGCCCCTTTGTAAATATTGAGTTTATGTTCAGCCAAATATCTAGGGACACCTGTCATGTCCGACGGTTCCCATGCGAAAATATCAACGTTATTTAATAATAATTGAAATAGCCTTTTCCTCACTTCCCCTTGCAGCTGTGATCCAACTTCAATAGTTTGATCAGGAAACTTTCTATTGATCACCCATTTGTTTTGGTTTAAGTCATCCCCTTTCATATTTTTCAGATCAACTTGAGTTATCACCGGTTTTTCAACCATGACTATTTGAGAATCTGCATCTGTCTTAACAGTTGCGACTCCTTTTGGTGTCGGAAATCGCACCAAACCATGTGCTGTTGAAACAATAGCACCTAAAGCTTTCAAACCTGGACGACCAATGATCACATTATGTGGAGAAGGTGTTGCAACTACTATAAAATTCATCATTTCTTCTCGAAAAAACTTATCATCACCAAAAATCACCGGAAGATTTATCTCACCAATTGGGTGTACTACTTCACCAGAAAACCCTATGAGAGTTGAATTATGAGGTTTAAGTTTCTTTTGCACTTCCGGTCCCATCCTTCGAAAGCAAGATTCGTACATAATTTCAGAAGCACTACCCGTATCTAAATACGTTCGTTTCACAAGGAACCCTGCGATTCCGATAGTTACAATCACAGGATCTTCCCTTGAATCTCTTCCCCACAGGGGCGGGAAAGTAATTTCTTGACTCTTCCAACTTTCTTCAAATTTCGACTTGACATTTCGGTGCCAAGTATTTGACCCCCGACGAATCATTCCAATTACATTTTGCTTTTCTACAGGAAGACGTCCCTCCTTAATGTTCTTAACTAGATGTGACAATTTTCCGGACTTTATGGCTTTCTCAATTTCACTTCGCAAATGTCTGCAACTATCAGTATCATGTCCACGATCCTTATGATACTCGCAATATTTTCCCATGTCTTTCCCCAAAGGATTGTAAGTTCTCTGAGGCTTGGAAAATTGGACATTTTCAGTTGCTAATATTTCACTTGGAGTCTTTGCAAGAGAAGAAAAATTGTCATATCTAGGCTCCCAATTCTTTCTATAATTTCCATACTTATTTTCTCTTTTTCGATCATAAGGTTGAGATCTATATTTTTTCCAAGGCTGATTCCTTGTTGGTGCATCAGAAGCAGTTGCATTTGCGTTTCGGAAATTATTTCCTTTTTGAGATGATTTGTCAGTATAGATGCCTTGGATGTTTCCAGAAGCACTTCTTCCCTTCACATAAGCTCTAACTCGGTCCATAAGCACTTCCATAGTTTGAGGGAGATCCTCATGCAACTTTTCTACCAGGTGTGAATGTCGAACACCATGGCAGAAACCGGATATTCGCAACTGATCTTGTGCACCAGAGATTTTCATGGTTTCATTATTGAAACGCATGACAAAACTTTCGAGGCTTTCATCATTTTTTCTTCTAATATTATGAACTTCCGTAACCTCCTTTGTACACTTCCGCTGTTGACTGAACTGCCTTAAGAATTTTGTCCTTAGGTCTTCAAATCCATTTATTTGAGCATTCGGAAGTGTATCGAACCACACTCTTGCAGGTCCGGTAAAAGTCTGCACTAGCATATGGCACCAGATTTCTTCTGACCATCGCTCCAATCTACCCGCAGTTATGAAATCAAATATATGATCATCAGGGTCAGTTAAGCCCCCATACTTCTTTATAGAAGTTGGCATTTTCAATTTAGCCGGAAACTTAGCATTTGCAATCCAAGCTTGAAACTTCGAATGTTCTTGCATTGAAGCAGGGATATAAGGGACAAAGATGCCTTTAGTTCCTGACAATTTTGTTCGTTTATCTTCTTCATGATCCTCATTCAGAAGATCCTCCAGCTCCTTAATATCACTGGACTTTGTAGTTTTACCTTCTGGAGTAAACTTCAAGGTTGCACGCACCTCTTGCAACCATTGTTCCCGCTGTTCCTTATCTCGTAATTGCTTTAGAATCTGAACATGTCTCATCAAAAACTCTCGATCGAATCCTTGGAGTGTTTCATCACTATTCGGATTAATTGTATCATTCATATCATCGCGATCTGATTCTGGATCATCACCAGATCGCTTTTCTCGTGGAAATATCAAATTTCTCTTACTGAATTTACCGGTTGATCCTTTCGAACTAAATACATTCAATTCCGGTTCCTTCATATCAAAAACAGACTGTTTCTGCACTGATTCATCTAGCTTTTTCTCCATTTCTCACCAATTCCAATAGAATACGGATGGCGCCAATTGATGAACCAAAAATCCACACCGTATGTAGGTCTAGAGTTCTAATTCAACTAGGAATCAATAAGAATTCGAGAATTGAAGAAGAGAATCAGATATTTATTGAATATTGTTGTTGAATGTGATAATCAGAGAAAACACACAGTTAGTGTGGAATTCCCAGAATCAGAAGTTACATCATAAATGAACAAACGAGCTATTTATAATGCTAAATGAAGTCGCTGCTACACAGATGGGTTGGATGCATTTGCGCTCTGCTCAACCGCAACTGCATCACTTCCGACAAGCTTTCCATGTGATGTTTGTACTTGATACTTTATCATCGGTAATGTAGTTTGATAAGCCACTTCACATCCAATTCCTATCTATCCTCATCATTATGTATATTCACTCTCTTTTTTCCAATTTTTTCCCTTCATCCATATTGGACTTACGAATGGTATATAACGGATTTTTATTGTCGCAACGCGCGCCAATGTTTTAAATTTGTTTTCTTAAAGGCTTTTATGCTCTCTTTTCTCTAATTTTATACATCATGGATTTCTACCGCCGCAACGCACACCAATGCTTTTCACGTTTAAAACCACGCCCACCGCAACGCGCGTGAAGTTCTAAATCTAGTATACTATTAAAGTTTAATGACTGAAGAATATAATATTGTAATATAATGCGTTTCAAATTGTATTTTGTTTAGATATATAATAAAATTAGAATATATTTTCGTTTTAACGTAATACAATTGTATATATATTCTTTAAGGATATGTTTTTTCACGAAACCATAAGACACTGGCACAAATTAAAAAGACCAACAAGAGATAAACAACCACTACACAAGCACAAAAGAAAATTACTTCCTAAAGTTACATTCAGGCCATCTCTCCCAACTCATTTCATTCTTTCAGCTTCTATTTTGCATCCACAAGAAGGATGAAGACTTGACCTCCCCATCATTTTGTCAACCAAAAATCTGTTATTCTCGTGAACAGTCATTTTCTCAACCAAAAAGGTTTAGCGGCACAGTTAATTGCCTATTTACCTTTCATCTCTTTGTAATTTGCTATGCTTTTTTTAGTTTCAGTGAACAAATTTAAATGAAAAAAATAAAGTACGTATATCTAGCATGTTTTAATGGTTAAAATCATTAGACTAACATCTACTCTATAGAATTTGAACTCGTCGAATAAAAAGATTTGTGAGTGAAGATGAAGCAAAATTAAACATCTTGACAATGTGAACAACTTTTGTAAAAAAGGAGAATTTCCAACCAAAAAAAAAAATATCAGCAACTATTTTAATTTATAAAATGAACAACCACCAATACATTATTTATATAAAGCTAATTAATAGGAAACTTTTTGTCATGTAACATACTATCTATATATTGATTAAAATCAAACTTTACCTTTACAACAAGTTTGAATGCCACACAAATTCCATACCACAATCCCAACTTTAGACCAAATCTTATCTTACAATTAACACAACTAGAATCTAATCAAACTCAATAACACACAAGATCATCATCAACTGCACAGCATCATCCTTCTTCGTTTCGACGATCGATTCGAACCCAAGCTAGTCGTAACCAAGCAACTCAACGCTTCCCTCACGCATCGAACCAACTCACCGCAATCATCTCTAGAACACTCACATTCCACCAATAAGATATTGCGTATTCGCCCACCAATCGCAACCATTTCCACCCTAACCGGACTCAATTGCATCGAGTTTAAGGCTTGGATCATGTCGGCAAGAAGATCCGACCGGTCTTCACAACTCATCGAAGCTTTTATGACGACCCTTCCATCGTTTCGATTGTTTTGCAACGAGATTACCGTGATTTCATCGGTTTCTGATGGTATACTTTCATCGTGTCCGATTTGTAATGTGGTTTGTTTTAGCTCCTTTAACCTTTGAACCGTTTTCGCTAGCAGAGATGCTTTATCTGTCTACCAAATTTCAAATCAAAGTATTAGAAACCCTAATTCTGAACAACTTTCCCAAAATACATTTACCCTAAAAAAAAAGTAGGGATTAGCTTTTGGTACCGAGTATCAGTAATTGATACTATGAAACTTTTCTGTCCCTTTTTGTAATGCTCAATGATACTGGACCGGTACCAAACCGACAAAATCAGTACTTTACTTTGATATTTACTGATACTGATATGGTACCGATCTGATCCCTAAGTAGAAGAGTGTGACAATTTGGATCCTCAAAAAGGTTCCAAGAAACATAAACCCTAAAAAGAGTGTGAGATTATGGAAAAGAATGTACTTTGGAACCACAAGGGAGGATAGCTCTGAGGCGATCAAGATGCGAATTGATCCGCTCTCTCCGCCGCTTCTCGGCCTCTTTGTGATGGACCGAAGCCGAAGATGACGATGAGAAGGATCGAGCCGGGTGCGATGAGTCGGTTGTTAACGAGTCGTGGAAACCGTGGTGATCGAATAGGGGCGATGGATTGTTATTATGAGTTGTGGTGGGGGAGGAAAAGGGTCCGAGAAGTATCTGCGGCGAGAGGTGGTTGTTTCCGGCGGCGGCGGGGGTGGTGGGGTGACGGTGGAGATGTGAATAATGCATGTTAATTTGTTGGGAGAGAATTGTGGGTGTGGTTCATGTGTTTTATGGATTATGATGAATTGATGATGATGGGAATGGAATGCTTTTTGACAATTGGTCGAGAGGTTTTTTTTCCTCGTGCTTCCCTCTCTTGTCGCTTTTTAATTATTATTAATAATCAACTCGATCATAATTTATTGGAAAAGATATTGGGAAAAAGACAATAATAGCCATGTTGACCATTATCGGGATCAAAATAGCCATTTGACTTTTTTTTTTTGAAGTAGCCACTTAACTATGGTCTTGACGACCGTAGTTACGGTCTTGACGACCGTAGGTCCACCGAGCCAATCACACTTTGCCACGTCACCACGTACGGTCTTGATGATCGTAGTTACGGTCTTGACGACCGTAGGTACGGTCTTGACGACCGTAGGTACGGTCTTGACGACCGTAGGTCCGTTCATCTTCTCCGATGGTCAACAACCCTTTTTTCCTTCTCCGGTCATCTTCTCCGACGAAACAGCCGGAATCCTTCTCCGGCCATCTTCTTCGACGGTCAACGACCCTTTGTTCCTTCCGGTCATCTTCTCACACACACTGACTTACCCGTGAAGGTGAGTAAATATATATAATTATAATTTATTTAATTATGCGCCTAACTAACCACATTTGATTTGATTTGTTGCTCTCAACAAATCCGGTAATTGTTACCAACAGTGTAACACCCGTATACAATTTGATGCCAAACTTAACAATTCACATCATTAAAAATTGGTCCCAGAAATTTTTTTGTACAAAACATATGATTTAATAATCATAAACACCATCATTGTGGCTCCCATTTACGAAATATACTAGTAATGAGTTTGACATCCAAAAATGTTCATTAACTTGTACATAAGTTCTTTTTACCGCAATACATGACGGCTCGTTCGTCCTTTGGGTGATCGGTTCTTCAATCGTCTTGATGAGCATCCTTTAAGCTTCCCCCTTTTTACCTGCAATTTACTCACTTTCAATAGTGAGTTTCTATTGCATAAACATGTATAAACATCATTAACAATGATAAATAACAATAAAATTCAGAAAAGGGTTCCTAGGCGTATCGCCTAGATCACCATTATTTCCAAGCGATACGCTTAAAATTTTAGGCGTATCGCCTCCTAATTGACTTGCTCCAAGCGATACGCTTGGAGCCACATTTCCAGGGATTTGGTCGATTTTGGCCAGTTTCATACTTAGAATATTTTTATGGTTTTTCACCAATTTTGCCAAATTCATCCAGATTCTTTAGGGACTTCTCCCAGTCATTCAGGGCCTTCAAATCACTATTTTAAAACAAGTTTGTAAGGCAAATACATACCTTCGTCATGGTTACGATACCATAGCCAACTCCGGGTTCAGTCGACCCGTTTGACCCGTTAAGGCAATTCCCTTGTTTCAATCCAGAAAGTTATGAACCAAATAAGGTCTACAACGTGTATTTTGCAACTATATTCACATATACAAGAATTAGGCATAATCATGATTGTATGCACATACCTTGATCGGTCCTTGCATATCTATTATGGATCAAATTCCTTATTTTACCATTTTGTTTGAGTTTCTATGTTCCAAGACACATAATTACATTCTTATTAATCTACTTGTCATTGGATTGCATAACCATTGTAGATAATGTCCAAATGACCCATTTATTCATTTGACCCGTTAAAACGGGTCCTTGCCTTTGGTATTTCCCAACAGCTCTTTTGACCACTTTTAAGCATTGGGGATCTATGGTTCTACAACCATTTATGATCCTCCTTTCTTTGTTACATGGCATGGATTCTTTAAACCCATTTATGCTCATTGTAACTTATTGTTCGTTTATTGATTCATCCAATCTTTCTTGTGGTCAAACCTAGTCATTTGGGAACCTCTTGGCGATTGGGGCTTCATGGTTCCTAGAACCATTCGTCACCCCTTTATTAAAACACATGGTTCGTTCTATATGTATGAAATTATACTTTTTCATATCTAATACTTGTAACAATAACGATGTTACACATAAAATTGGTTCCTACAACCATTATTAATAAATTACACATTAGCATAAGGTTATGGTTCCTATGAACCAATTAGTAAGTATTATACTTTGACTTAATACTATGAATCCTTTAGAATCATTTGACCCGTTTAACCCATTAGCATGAGTTCTACGATTCATTCACCGCTAATATCATATATTCATGATTCCTTTAGAATCATTTGACCCGTTAGCATGAACTCTACGATTCATTTACCGCTAATATCATGTATTTGTGTAACCATGGTTCCTATGAACCATTTGGTTAAGCATTGTTCTTTGACTCATTACATGCTTAGAGCTTAACTCTAATTGTTTGACTTTCTAATTACACAATTAAGTAACTTGCCGTATAGGCCAAGTCTAACACTCTTCTAAGCATCATGCATTTTATATCATTGTAGCCAATATGAGTCATTTCATTCTATACGTAACAAAACATAAATGTTACCTCGAGAGCTTTAACCATTACTACCCGGTTTCCGTCTGCTCCTTCCACTTTGTTACCTACTAAGGTTATCACCCATGTTAGGTTTATATCACAAATTATCAATATACAAGCAATTCAACTAGTTCACTCTTACTAGCTTTTAAAAACATGAATTCGTGTGCAACATTTTCAGCAGTGCTGCAGTGACAGTCCATTTTGACCATTTTATAAGTCTTTCCTGTTGAACGGATCTTGAAGTTGCAATGAGAAAATAGACGGATAAGGGTTAAATACTTACCCGTTGTGCATCGTTTGATGAGAGTAGCTTGAGGTATCCATCTTTATCTCTTGACGAGTTCCCGTTTAGGGTGTATGATTAGGATGGTTGATTAGGTAACCATAGAAGGTTACGAGTTCTAGAGAGGGAGAGAGAGGGAGAGGATGATTTCTTAAGTGTGTGTTTTTATGGTGTTTCTCATTCCTTAGCCTTCTCCTCTCATTTAGTCTCCTTATATATACACCCAAGGGGAAACCCTAATGTTTTAGTAAGGGCAATTACGTCCATCGAATAAATGCCTAAATAGGGTAATATGGTCAATAATTAATTAAGATAAATGATTATGATGGCCATAGAATATTTATATAAGTATAAGAAATCTTATATAATTATAAATATTCCAACATTCTCCCACTTGGCCGAGTAATCATTTATAATGAGATATTAGATAAGCCTGATCAGGGTTTAATACTCATTTCAATTTTAAACCAGAATTGCAGCAGAAAAATACAGTCATAGAATTGATTATCCAATTCAAGACCCCCATTAATCATACTACAACCCCGAATTTAAAATTCAACTTAAATTTAGAATTATTGACAAAATAAGCCCTTAACGTTGATTTATGTATGAATTGTCTATATGTCCCTTTAGGCATGCGTAACATATTTAGAGACAAACAAATCAAAACGGATGAGGAAAAAATAATAATTAGTCATTCATATTGTGATATGCTTGGTCATTAGTAAACCTCGTCTTAATTATGAGCTCTTAGAAAAGACTTATGAGGATAGACCATAAGTTATAGGATCCTTTAAGCATATCATGAATGTTTTCAATACAAGGACTTAGTTTCCTCTAATTGTTCTTTAAATGAACAATAATCTTGTATCGAAAATTTTAATGCAGCTCCACTCAAAACTGTTACTGTTTTAAGAAATTAGGGCAGCTGACTTTATCACAATGAGTCTTCAATTTGTTTATGTTGGAGTTATGGAAATTATGAGTCAATTGATAAGTTTACCAACAACATTTAGTGACAAAATACATTTTGTCATAATAACTTAGGTTGTCGTTATCAATTTCTTATGACTCCTCCATGAGATAAATCTGTCCGTAGACATAAGGATATGCCCCTGAGTTGACATTTTATTTCTCTTGAATACAATAAGTCAAAATTTAGAGAAAGTCAACTAAGTTTAAGTTTCTCACTTCTTCTATAGTTCAAATTTATAGTCATTCGTTTCTTATAGATATTGTAATGCCATTTTAGATGCTTCTAGGAAATGATATTCATCATTTCTAATATTTAGCAATATGTAGGCAATATCTAAACGAGTATTGACTTGAACACAAGTAAGGCTTCTAACTAATGAAGCATAAGATTTAATTACTTGAACCTTTATTATCAGTCTCCATTAATTTCCAGAGTCATAGACTGAGAACAACGTTGCATGTTGAACACATAGTTAAGTCTTGGTGTATTTTGATGCTTGTTGCGCAGGAAGCATTTCCAAGATTTTAATGTCAAAAATTATGCGAGAATAAGTCGCTTTGACTCATGCAACAAAACTAACATATTACTTGCCTGAAATAGTGTATATGTAAGGGCAAGTGTCGTATTAGTTGCTCCCACTCATCTTAAGGTAGGTCCATTTATCCACATATTCTTGATGAAGAATGGTTACATCTGTAACTTCATCAAACTTTAAGCTTCACTTGTAAGTTTGCTTACATTAACCCTTTATTTAAATTTACTCATCTTAAAGACTAAGTGTTCTTTAACTTTCAAGGCTTGAAACCTTGAGTTTTGCTTATGAACATGTCTTTACGTTGAGTGAGTATTAGGGAAAGATATTTTATAAGTCCTTTAAATGTCACTCGTAATCATGAGTGAGTAATAGGGACAATAACGATCTCTTCGAAGAACCCTTTAGGAAAGGAGTTCTTAACTGTTAATAGCCTTTAGAAACCAAACATAGTTTATAACGTTCAACTTCTCCTTTCGGATTTCAGTTTAGCTATGGAAGACTAAACTTCTAACGTTATTCTGATTTAGGGAGTTAAGCTCAGTATAGCTTTATTCCATCAGATGACTGATTAATAATAGTGGCTTTAGTATAAGAGATCAAAGCTCAGTATAGCTTTATTCCATGATTAGTAATCTTTCCAATATTCATGTAAGCTTTATTAAGGTAGATTCATAATCATCAAAGTAATAGGCAATTTTTATGCCTTGATGACCTACTAAGCTGGATCTAATGGGTTGAAGCAAAGCATTAATAGTTTCATAGATTTCCTCTTGATTATTAAGTCAGGGATATTAGTGATGGGTTTCAGGCACTACAAGCATACTTAAACTCTTAAGGGTGCATGCAACCTAAAACCAGGATCTATGTTTTCTCTATTGAACCTACAACTAAGAACAAATAATAAACCCTAGTCTATTGCGAAAAATAAATACCCAAGTAAATAAAACAGACAGAGTTACATACCTCTTAGTTGTTATAGTAAACAACTAACACAATCCCCTTCAAGGTTGGAAAGCTAGCACCACAAACGTCGTGCCTCTGATGGGATCACACCCAAGAACTCCAAAGGGAGAATATTAAACTAGAAGTGGTTAGTCCAAAATCGAATTTGGTTAAACCACAAAGGAGGGAGAAAGAGAATGGGGAATACTCAACCCTTTGGTGCAAATTGGAATGAGATCTCAAGGCCCCTATTTATAGGTTTGAAGAACCTCCTCATTTAACAATTCCACCAATGTGGGATCATGATGAATTTCGAAATCCTCCTAGACAAAGAAGGGATTTCGAAAATTCCAATATGGGATAAACCCATTCCTAATATAAATCAACTATTGATTTATTATTTATCTCCTTTAATTAACAAACTGTTAATTATCCTCCCAAATAGTTTTGTCTAATTAATTATTAGACTATAATAATTAACAACACTATTACTTTTTCCCTTTTAATTAATTCTCCATTTGCTGAGTCTCGAGGGCAACCCAAAAGGACTGTGCTGCTATCAATTATAGTTATAGGCTTAGACACCTAATCCAACAATTAGGAGTAACATTATTTTCTAAGAGCGTGGAAGTGGATCAGTGTAGTCGAAGCGTGGTGTACAAGAGGTGTAATCGGAGTTAAATTCAAAGATTAAATTTAACTTTGTCTCTCCCCCCGCCTCTTGTACTTTAGGCAAGTCATGAGTAAGGACTTTTCACTGCTCCCACTGACCTTAGAATACAGGTCATTGATATGGACTTGGATTTCTCCCACTAATCTTAGAATACAAGTCATTGATATGGACTTGGATTGCTCCCACTAAGCTTAGAATTCCTTAGGAACTTGGCATGCAATCATGCTTAGTGTTGAGGATTTTTAAGGTTTAATTACGGCTAACAACTTTATAATTGCTTGGTCTCCTTCATGTCCGGATTTCATAAAGAATTAGGTAACCTTGTTTAGCATATAAGTTGTTGTAATTAGAGCCTTGGTCTATAGGAGTAGATGTATAACTTAGATGACATGTTTGTTATCATGTCTATAAGGATACTTAGATGCATAACTTAATGATGTATCTTTAGAAGTACCATACATGATTTGTTGGTTAACACTACTAAAGATCCTAATGGATTGAGAGTGTTACCATTATTTATATGTCAATCTTAGTATTCAATCTATTAGATCTAATCTCACAACTTTTATCTTCTGGTTAAGTTGATCATCAACCTTATCCTTAAAAGTTTGAGGTGAGAAAGATGTTCCTCCTTAATTAAGCACAAGAATAAATAATCAATTATGTGAATGATAATTAACTTATGCCCGAATGTTCCATTTTGGGATAAGATCCACTAATATGTTTGAGTTTTGGTAAGTTAGAACTCTTAGTGGAACCTTGTATATTCCCTTAACACATGTAAATCATCTAGTTATAATTTATAAAGATTTAAATCCATGTAAAGACAACTAGATAAGTATAGCCAACAACTTTGAGAGTTCAAGGTAATAGCGATATTGTCATAGTCATGTGAAACCTTATAACTATTAATGTCTTACTTTAGTAATGATACTAAGTTCCAAGTGATGTTGGATCATAATAAGGTATCATAAGGTGTAATACAATGATAGATTTCATGGTTTGTGCAACTATGACATCGATTTTGTCACTTACTCTCATTATAGTTGTTGTTTGGTTTATTTCTAGTGTATGGATTATAAGAGATCTTTATAAGACTAGATAAATTCACGGTGTTAGTTTGAAAATTTTATGGGCACAATTATCATTATTGATTATTCTTTGTTAGCCAGTTGTTCCATTAGGAACTTAGAACTGGAAATTTTCTTGTGTCTTATTTTAGAAATTAGAATTATCCTCTTTATCTAAGCCATTTTATTTTATAAGGGTTAGTGATAGTTAGGTGAACAAATCTGGTTTTCTAGTTTAAGGCATTTATCCATCTTTATGCACAAAGTTATCATACACTCGCGTTCCTTTGGTACTTGTGAGTGATGATTTTTAAAAAATATGTTTTAAGTGTGCTAAGAAGGATTCATTAAGTAATGCACTAGAATAACCTTAATTTGAAACATGTCTGAGCCCTTTAGGGTCATGTTTTAATAATTATGATGTGTTCACTAAATCATTAACCTAATTCACACTTTGTACTAAGCATCATTAGAGGTAAAGTGTTTGCATGCATTTAAGAAGTCCTTTTGAATTTTATTACTTACACGATGTTTTAGATTAGGAAATCTGAAACATCTCCCCTGATAGCATTATTTGAAAGGATTTTGATTATCATGATAGACAATATGAATAGACTTTACTCATTTTAAATATTCTGGTTGTACAACCTTTTATTAGAGAGAGTAATTAAGAGTCTTTTGTCTTAAGAGATAATCAATATCATTATGATGAGAGGAAAACATTTATGGAAACATTTAGTGATTATCAGTTTAGAGTGGATTAGTTATGGAGATTAAAGGTTAAATTAGTTTGAAAAGAAGATCTAAGAGTGATTCTATGGGGTACTTAAAAAAACTAAGGCACAATGATATTCATATACTAAGGCATAATAGAAATGCACTATCATAAACTAAGTCATAATAAGAATACATTATGATTAATTAAGGCATAAATAAAATGCATAATCATAAAATAAGGCAAAATAATGACGTATTATCATAAACTAAGGCATAGTAATATTGCATTATGATAATAATGTGCAATTATGAAACAGAAGAGGATGTGATATAGTCTGTTACAACACCAAAATAACAGACTAATTAGGTTCTACTTAAATGAATCAGCTTTCGCTTTGGTTACTTGCCTATCACCTAAGCATTATGAACAGAATAAGGGTATGTGCATAAAATAATGTAACACATCAGCTTTGGCCAGAAATGATACACTTAAGTTTTATGGACAAATTAGTTTCGCTTAATACAGGTGTGACCCATCA
>JBCNJP010009089.1:0-22000 GCA_039602395.1 Deinandra increscens subsp. villosa
TTTTTGGTATTTTCTCATTTTATTTTTCCAGATATGCACAGTACCCATCATGATTTGTAACCACAATTATCAAGCAAGCGTTATCTTTATATCATACTTGCATATATCAGACTACTCAGCACATTCAGGCAAGTCAAGCAAGTACCTACAGCCTTTCTTTCTACTTTATTCATGGTAGATAACGTATGCTGATGTACCATCATTTCTCACATGGTTGGATCAATTTCTCTTTTTTAGATTCATTTTTTTTTACTTTTTGCATTTCACATTCATTTTTTTTATATATTTTGTATTTTCTCCCCCTAAAATTCAACAAACTCTATTTTTTTTTTGAATTTTCCAAAATTTCTCCCCCTAAAGATATGAAAGAAAGTAAAAGGAAAGAAAATAAAAGTGATCGACCAACACGGATACCTTGGATTTTTAGATTTTGAAAAATCATTTCTCTCAAAAATGTTTATGAAATATCAACTCTGTTAAGCGCTAACTTAGGCAAAATACTCCACTATCAGCAACTTTGCAATCACTAATAGGTCTTCTTGAAGTACCTGCACACAACCTCAAACAATTTTTAGTTAAATACGGGAACCCAAACCGGCTTGGGTCGTCCCGTATCCTCAACAAAATCGTTTCCCGCCGAGGTTGCCATTTTCTGTTTCCAAGAACGATATGGTTTAAACGATTTCGCCCGGTGCGAATCAGAATCATTAACATACCGTGACAAGTTGGAAACAATATTTAACAACTCACCGACCAACATTTTCTCGGGTTTTGAGTGATGTTGTCGATGCCCATAATATGAAAACTCATTTGAATAAGGAATTTCAAAATCATTATTGAAAAATTGTTTTCTTTTTGAAAAATGTGTTGGTTTTGAAAACTGTGGTGACCAATCATCATAATTTGAGGTCCTACCAACAATCGGCTTCTGATGAGCTGGCTTTTGTTGGTTTTTCTGATTTTGTCTAACATGTACCTCATTAAGAATCATTGAATCGGATGATGACGATCGATAAGAACCACGTGAAAGATTTTGTCGAATAGCACAATCACGAATCACATGTCCCGTCTTGTTGCAGTAAAAGCAGGCTCTCCCATCAACCAATTTAGGAGTTGACATGGATGCTGTTGACATTGTAGAATGTTGAGAAGAATCACTCTCTTGACGCTCTAACTTAGAATTCGTTGACAGAAATTCATCATCAGGTTCACACAAGATATGATTCTCAAGTGGAATCTCCTTTGCTTTGTGAACCTTGACATCCTCCACAATTTCTTCTATCTCAAGCACATCTTGGAAATCATTTCCAACATTCATGTTCTCGTCTTTGCTTTCATATCCCAGACCACTATTCTTTTTAGATTTATCTGGTACCGACTTAGGTTTCTCATGACCTTGTGAAGCAAGTCGAGAAAATTCATCCTTGATGGCATTTAAATCATCTTTATTGGAAAGCAAAGATTCATCAATCATAATCTCCGAGAATTTGTCGACTTTCACTTTTCCTGGATTGCTGTCAAAAACCTTTTCCTTATCAAGCAATATGGAACTTGAAACAAATTTAGTTCTCTTGTTAGCATCAAATTTCTCTTCATTTTTCTTCGGCGACTTTGACTTTTTCTTCTCAGAAGAACTATCAGCAAACTTTGAATAATCATGAACTTCTTCTGTTGCTTTCAAAGTATTGATAGAATTTTCAATAACCACAGGAGGTGGAACATTTTTCAGAATTGCATCACCAAAAATCTGTTGAAAATTCTCCTTCTTGCACAAAAACTTTATGAAAGACGATGAATTATTGAGATTATGCAACTGTCTTTTGAAATCACGAACCTCAATCTTCATGTCTGCAATTTTCTTTTGCGCTTCAGCCAACTCTTTTTGTGTTGCAATAAGTTCTTCTGTTGTTCTATTCAGAGTAAACTTTTCTCTCCTCAACTGATCATGAGCATCATATGTTTCTTGAACAACCTTTTCCCATTTCTGTTTATAAATCTCAACATTCTGCTTCAAAAGCTTGTTTTCACGGAGCAATTCAACTTTAGCATCTAACAGCTTTGTGTTATCCTCTCGATGACTTAATTCTTTAGCACTAAGATCAGCAACATCCTTTTCTAGACCTTCAAGTTTGATCTTTGATTTTGCAAACAAATCATCAAAAACTGCAGCCATATCATTTGCTTCTTTCTTCCATTTCTCAACTTCCTTTATCAAATCATCATTTGTTTCAGTCAGCTTTGAAACTTTTGCAATAAACTCCGCATTCTCATGCTTAAGCTTCACTTCATTCTCAGCAGCTTCACATTTTGAAGAACCATCTTTTTGAACTTTTTCCATAATTGCAAAACCACCTTTATCAAACTTATCATAATTTGCAAAAGAAATATATTCTTCACTATCAACCTCCTTTCCAGATGCATTCAATTCAGCATATTTCTGTGTAAGAGCATCCCAAAACACTTTAGAATTCTTGCATGTTTTGAATTGAGACAGTAATTCTTTTGACAATGCTATTGTGAGAATATCATAAGCTTTTAATTCTCTTTCATAACATTCTCTTTCCTCGAATGAAAGATCTCTTTGAAATTTAGGAACACCATGACAATCAGCCGGATATGAATACTTTTTATCAATCGCCTTCCAAAATTCATCAAAGTTAGCGTTGATAAAAATCTTAAACTCGTTTCTCCATTCTTGATAATCTTCACATTTTAATAATTTGGGAACCACCGAACTTGATTGCATCTTACTCATTGTGATTACAGCAGAAAAACATCAATCGTTGAGTCTTGTACCTTGAACTTTGTGAAATTGGTGAATTTAAATCTCGAAGCCAAGTCTCAAAAAAATATTTTTGGGTAATTTTTTCTTTTTAATTTTCTTTTATGAAAGAACGTTTTTTTTTTTTAAAAATGTGTATAGTTTTTGTTTTGTTGTTGTTTTTTTTTTAATAATAGGAAAAGAAATAAGCAACGAAAAGATAACAAGATAAAAAAAAAAATAAAAAAAAAACAAACGAGTTTATGTTTGTAAATCGATTCGACAAACACAAAATAATTTTGCGTTTATGAATCAATTTAACGAACATAAAAACTTTGTGAATTTTTTTAAAAAAAAAATTATTTTGTTTTAAAAGAAAATTTGTAGTAGTTTAAAAAAAAACTTATTAGTTAAAACTTTGTTTTTTTTTAAAGAAAGTAACCTATCTATGAACTCTTGAAATTGGAGGGACTAGAAATGAAAAATACACAAAACAACAAAATAGTCGATCCCCCCATTTTTTTTCTTTTCCACCGGCGAATGAAATACAAATTCCGGCGAGTGCAAATTTTCCGGCGAGCAAACTTCACAATTTCACCACAATCTTCAACCGATCATAACTTTCTCAATTCTTGACGAAAATCGAATCTGTAAAGTGCTAAAGATTCGTGACGATGAGAGGATTCAAACGCGCACCATTGTTGTATGGTTTTGTCGAGCTTAGAACACCGAACAACAACCTCCGACGAACTAGCAAAATTTGCAACTTGTGATCTTCTCAAAACACACCCAAATTGAAAATGGGTCGTCGCATTAGCTTCGTATGATCGAACCGAACTTGTAGATACCAGAATTACACGAAATGGTTGAGTTTTGAACAATTCACCATGAATGAACCATGAAGAACATATTAAGAACACATATACGTTCTGTAAAGTTGCGATCTGATAAAATCTTCACCAATTTCAATTCTGTAAGTTGCTATAGATTCACGTTTATGTACTGAGTCTTCTGGAATCAACCAAATGAACGAACAAACATGAATTAAGAACCAATTTCTGAGTCAAAATCCAAACAGTTTGACTCGAAAAAGTCAAAATCGATCCAATTCAATCAATTTGAACATAGATTTCGATCCGAAACAGTGTAGAATCACGACCTAGATGCTCTGATACCAATTGAAAACTCGAATCGTCCCGATCTAGTGATTTGTACACCGAATCTTGAACCGAAAGTTCACCCGAACTCAAGAACACAAAAACGTAAATTAAACTCAGTTTATAGCTCAAATTGATCAGAGATTACATGACATGAACTCGTTGAATGATCCTAATCAATGATCTAAACACAAAACTCTCTGAAATTCGCGTTCAAAAACTCCTCCCTACAAGACAGCTTCGAGAAAAAAAACGGTTATGGAGAAGTTCTCTTCTGCTCCGAACCTTCAAACATATATATAACCGATCCAATTTGTGAGGGCCGAACTTGAGGTTCGGCCTCCCTTCGGCTGCACTTCGGAACAAGTTCGGACCTCCAATTCTTTTGATTTCTGTTAAGGTTGAATCCAAGTGTGCATACTTTTATATGACAAATATTTATTTGTCATCCAAGTCCCTCAACTATGCCAACTTGACACTTTCTACCCTATACAAAATCTAACTATTCTAACTGAAACAACTAACAATACTAACGAGACTAACTGATACACACACGACACACATATTTTGCACCAACACAGTTTCGTTTCAGAAATAGTTTGTTTAAGTTCCACAAGTGTTTCCCATAAAACACTTCAAGTTTATCAAAGAGGTGCGTGGCACTCATAAGGTTTCAAGTTCATAAAAGAGGTGCATATCACTTATAAGGTTGTCAGCATTGTTTTTCATTAAGTTATTCGGTGTGTCCCAAACGGGCTCACAGTAAACGGGTTAGTGACACTCACCTTTGGTTGCACTGCTACACTTGCTAAATAATCCAAGTATTGCTAACGAAGACCTAATAATCACATTAAGGTCTTAAGTATTAGTTTTGTGTCTAATCTTTAACTCACGTCGCTATGGCCCATAACATAGCACGTTGGAACTACGACACGACATACCAACACACGACACCGATGGTTGATCATAAAACGAGGGTTCACATAACTCAGAAATCAAAGCATGTTTTATTATTGCATAATCATGTAAGTCATGGCATAATCATTCAAATAAGTTGCACAAGTTTGGGTTTTGGTCTTGGCTCAGTTTCGCTACACAGTTTCGCTACATAGTTTCGCTACACAGTTTCGCTGTGTGCACGGGCAACACTTTCGCTGGGTAATACCCGATGACACAGTTTCGCTAGCCAGTTTCGCTCGAAACTTATGACACAGTTTCGCTGGCATAGGTTCGCTCGAAACTGGTTTGAGCTTTCGTTCAGAAACAAGGTCTATGGTTGTTTCGCTCGGTAGTTTCGTTACTTAGTTTCACATGCGACACTATAGTTTCGCTGTATAGTGTCGCTGGATGAATATTCAAAGGGTTTTGCGAAACTACAGTTTCGCCTAAAGAGTGCATAGTTTCGCTAGTCGCTAAAAACCCGTAAATCTGACTAAAAATCTTTCTAACAGCTTCCATACTTCATATAATTCATTATCTAGCATGCATAAACATTTTACCAACATCATACAAACAATTTTAACACCTTAAACATAGTTCTTCATCATCAAATCACCAAGAACACTTTTAAGCATAAAATGACCTAACTAGCATGAATCTTCATTATGGCTCGATTTCACACGTAAATTTGCAGACTTTATGCTAGATCTAACATTCCTAAGCATCATATCAGAAGATCAAATGATTTCATGTAGGTTTGGTCATGCTTTAAGCTAAAACACATAGAAAGTGCAAGAAAATGGTTCATGGGACTCACGGTTTGATCTTGGATTCGAATGGATGAGTTCACCAACAGGGATGGCGGCTGCTAGTGGCGGTTCTTGGCTGGTCCAGAACTCACGAGAGAGAGAGAGAGGGAGTGTAGGAGTGTGTGTGTTTTGTGTTGATGATGTAAAAATGAAAGATTAGGGTTTTTAAGGGACTTAAATACTAAGGGTTTATGGTGGGCTTATCATGGGGATTTGGGCCTCACATCATTAGTCTAATTACTAGCCCATTATTAATCATGTATGCATACATTTAATCATACTTAAACATTAAGCTAGACAATTTTAACAAATTATCGCATAATCAATAATTAACAATTGTCATGCTATTAATAATAACAATAAATCATGCGTTTAAATCACGTTGCACATAATGACATTAAATAGATAAATATATAACACGTATGGACGGGTTCGGTGATCAACCAAAGGTCGTGGACGTATTCGGCCTAGTTAAGCATTAGTTACTAAGTTGACATTTATAACATAACTAACGGAGATTGTCTAACGGAAGTTAACCTCGGAATTCTTGGATGTCACATTTCATCCCATCTTTTGCCACGGGCCAAGGGTCTCACCGCCTAGCTCGCTTTGAGTCGTCCAACTAAGAACGCACAAATTGTCCACCATTGTGTACCAATGAGTGAGAATTTTCCATGCAAATGCCATTTTACCATTGTGTACCAATGAGTAAGATGACATCCACAAGTGTCCTTTTCAAGGTGGATGGCAAAGACTTAAGTTTGGTTTGGGTCAAGACAATTTTGATGTGCGATCAAAAATGTTATGTGTCAGTAGATCTACCCAACATCCCCTCGCTTTACAATTAATGGCACAATTAAGTTGAGGACTTTTTCAGTTAAAAGGCAATCCTTAGAAATCATGTGATATCATGTGGTTTAGACTTTAACCTTCACTAGCCATATTAAAACGGTTTACCGGATTCTCATGAATCTCAGGATGTTTTCAGTTTCGTTTCAGAAATAGTTTGTTTAAGTTCCACAAGTGTTTCCCATAAAACACTTCAAGTTTATCAAAGAGGTGCGTGGCACTCATAAGGTTTCAAGTTCATAAAAGAGGTGCATATCACTTATAAGGTTGTCAGCATTGTTTTTCATTAAGTTATTCGGTGTGTCCCAAACGGGCTCACAGTAAACGGGTTAGTGACACTCACCTTTGGTTGCACTGCTACACTTGCTAAATAATCCAAGTATTGCTAACGAAGACCTAATAATCACATTAAGGTCTTAAGTATTAGTTTTGTGTCTAATCTTTAACTCACGTCGCTATGGCCCATAACATAGCACGTTGGAACTACGACACGACATACCAACACACGACACCGATGGTTGATCATAAAACGAGGGTTCACATAACTCAGAAATCAAAGCATGTTTTATTATTGCATAATCATGTAAGTCATGGCATAATCATTCAAATAAGTTGCACAAGTTTGGGTTTTGGTCTTGGCTCAGTTTCGCTACACAGTTTCGCTACATAGTTTCGCTACACAGTTTCGCTGTGTGCACGGGCAACACTTTCGCTGGGTAATACCCGATGACACAGTTTCGCTATCCAGTTTCGCTCGAAACTTATGACACAGTTTCGCTGGCATAGGTTCGCTCGAAACTGGTTTGAGCTTTCGTTCAGGGACAAGGTCTATGGTTGTTTCGCTCGGTAGTTTCGTTACTTAGTTTCACATGCGACACTATAGTTTCGCTGTATAGTGTCGCTGGATGAATATTCAAAGGGTTTTGCGAAACTACAGTTTCGCCTAAAGAGTGCATAGTTTCGCTAGTCGCTAAAAACCCGTAAATCTGACTAAAAATCGTTCTAACAGCTTCCATACTTCATATAATTCATTATCTAGCATGCATAAACATTTTACCAACATCATACAAACAATTTTAACACCTTAAACATGGTTTTTCATCATCAAATCACCAAGAACACTTTTAAGCATAAAATGACCTAACTAGCATGAATCTTCATTATGGCTCGATTTCACACGTAAATTTGCAGACTTTATGCTAGATCTAACCTTCCTAAGCATCATATCAGAAGATCAAATGATTTCATGTAGGTTTGGTCATGCTTTAAGCTAAAACACATAGAAAGTGCAAGAAAATGGTTCATGGGACTCACGGTTTGATCTTGGATTCGAATGGATGAGTTCACCAACAGGGATGGCGGCTGCTAGTGGCGGTTCTTGGCTGGTCCAGAATTCACGAGAGAGAGAGGGAGTGTAGGAGTGTGTGTGTTTTGTGTTGATGATGTAAAAATGAAAGATTAGGGTTTTTAAGGGGCTTAAATACTAAGGGTTTATGGTGGGCTTATCATGGGGATTTGGGCCTCACATCATTAGTCTAATTACTAGCCCATTATTAATCATGTATGCATACATTTAATCATACTTAAACATTAAGCTAGACAATTTTAACAAATTATCGCATAATCAATAATTAACAATTGTTATGCTATTAATAATAACAATAAATCATGCGTTTAAATCACGTTGCACATAATGACATTAAATAGATAAATATATAACACGTATGGACGGGTTCGGTGATCAACCAAAGGTGGTGGACGTATTCGACCTAGTTAAGCATTAGTTACTAAGTTGACATTTATAACGTAACTAACGGAGATTGTCTAACGGAAGTTAACCTCGGAATTCTCGGATGTCACATTTCATCCCATCTTTTGCCACGGGCCAAGGGTCTCACCGCCTAGCTCGCTTTGAGTCGTCCAACTAAGAACGCACAAATTGTCCACCATTGTGTACCAATGAGTGAGAATTTGCCATGCAAATGCCATTTTACCATTGTGTACCAATGAGTAAGATGACATCCACAAGTGTCCTTTTCAAGGTGGATGGCAAAGACTTAAGTTTGGTTTGGGTCAAGACAATTTTGATGTGCGATCAAAAATGTTATGTGTCAGTAGATCTACCCAACATCCCCTCGCTTTACAATTAATGGCACAATTAAGTTGAGGACTTTTTCAGTTAAAAGGCAATCCTTAGAAATCATGTGATATCATGTGGTTTAGACTTTAACCTTCACTAGCCATATTAAAACGGTTTACCGGATTCTCATGAATCTCAGGATGTTTTCAGTTTCGTTTCAGAAATAGTTTGTTTAAGTTCCACAAGTGTTTCCCATAAAACACTTCAAGTTTATCAAAGAGGTGCGTGGCACTCATAAGGTTTCAAGTTCATAAAAGAGGTGCATATCACTTATAAGGTTGTCAGCATTGTTTTTCATTAAGTTATTCGGTGTGTCCCAAACGGGCTCACAGTAAACGGGTTAGTGACACTCACCTTTGGTTGCACTGCTACACTTGCTAAATAATCCAAGTATTGCTAACGAAGACCTAATAATCACATTAAGGTCTTAAGTATTAGTTTTGTGTCTAATCTTTAACTCACGTCGCTATGGCCCATAACATAGCACGTTGGAACTACGACACGACATACCAACACACGACACCGATGGTTGATCATAAAACGAGGGTTCACATAACTCAGAAATCAAAGCATGTTTTATTATTGCATAATCATGTAAGTCATGGCATAATCATTCAAATAAGTTGCACAAGTTTGGGTTTTGGTCTTGGCTCAGTTTCGCTACACAGTTTCGCTACATAGTTTCGCTACACAGTTTCGCTGTGTGCACGGGCAGCACTTTCGCTGGGTAATACCCGATGACACAGTTTCGCTAGCCAGTTTCGCTCGAAACTTATGACACAGTTTCGCTGGCATAGGTTCGCTCGAAACTGGTTTGAGCTTTCGTTCAGGGACAAGGTCTATGGTTGTTTCGCTCGGTAGTTTCGTTACTTAGTTTCACATGCGACACTATAGTTTCGCTGTATAGTGTCGCTGGATGAATATTCAAAGGGTTTTGCGAAACTACAGTTTCGCCTAAAGAGTGCATAGTTTCGCTAGTCGCTAAAAACCCGTAAATCTGACTAAAAATCGTTCTAACAGCTTCCATACTTCATATAATTCATTATCTAGCATGCATAAACATTTTACCAACATCATACAAACAATTTTAACACCTTAAACATAGTTTTTCATCATCAAATCACCAAGAACACTTTTAAGCATAAAATGACCTAACTAGCATGAATCTTCATTATGGCTCGATTTCACACGTAAATTTGCAGACTTTATGCTAGATCTAACATTCCTAAGCATCATATCAGAAGATCAAATGATTTCATGTAGGTTTGGTCATGCTTTAAGCTAAAACACATAGAAAGTGCAAGAAAATGGTTCATGGGACTCACGGTTTGATCTTGGATTCGAATGGATGAGTTCACCAACAGGGATGGCGGCTGCTAGTGGCGGTTCTTGGCTGGTCCAGAATTCACGAGAGAGAGAGGGAGTGTAGGAGTGTGTGTGTTTTGTGTTGATGATGTAAAAATGAAAGATTAGGGTTTTTAAGGGACTTAAATACTAAGGGTTTATGGTGGGCTTATCATGGGGATTTGGGCCTCACATCATTAGTCTAATTACTAGCCCATTATTAATCATGTATGCATACATTTAATCATACTTAAACATTAAGCTAGACAATTTTAACAAATTATCGCATAATCAATAATTAACAATTGTCATGCTATTAATAATAACAATAAATCATGCGTTTAAATCACGTTGCACATAATGACATTAAATAGTGAAAATGCGTGAGCATCGGGATCGTCTACTCGATCTAGCTAATCGGACATCGAAACGTAATTAACCGATTGTTTTATTGATCAAACGAGAACAATTACAATCAGTAAACACTCAGAATCAGACTCAGAGAAACACACTCAGTAACACACACTTAAGAGATCTCGCACGCTCAGAACTACTAAACACAAAGACCAAACAACTATATATATACGACTGGCCGAACTCCCTCCGAACCCCAGGTTCGGCCGGTCCGAACTTCAGGTTCGGACCTAGTTCGGCCAACCCTAAATTGGCTAGAACTTGGTCTTCATTTGATACTTCACACGACGCACATTTCATGTATCAACAAACTCCCCCTCGTCGTGTGCAGTATCCTCCTCTAATTTCTTCAACATCATCAAAACTATATCTTTAATCAAGCTCCCCCTCAAGTTAAGATCTCGTTCATCCAATGAGATGAATCTTCGAACCAACTCCTCCTCAACTCGATCGTAGCTCAATCTTGAATACTTGATGACATTCTGTTTAACTCTGGTCTATATCAACAGGCTTCAGAAGACTTGAAGTTGTGATCACTTGCATTACAGCATCCTGCATCAAACTTAAATAATCTTGGCGCAAAACGTCTCTTTGAGACCCCAAGATATGATTTTTGAAAATGGATTTTATATCACGTGTTGATCAGATCGAAAATAAAGCAGAAACAAAATCTTTTTGGCTTTTTGAAAGTTTATATTAAAACACACCAAAAATCTTTTTGATTTTTCTTGCTTTGAAATGAAATCGCAATACAGAATCAGACACTATTTTTGGTATGAGAAAGATCACTATACAGGATCATATTGGTTATAACGCACTGAACTACACTTCAATTTCAATTAATTGAAGCACACAAGTCATGCCGATTGCTGGTATAATTTGTCCATCTTAAGCTCAAACAGAATCATACTCATAACATCTGGATATGTTAAGGTATTGATTAGATTTGCTTTGACCAGTGTACCCCACACTATCAGACATATTCAGACATTTTCTGTTTTTCCTTCTTTTCCTTTTGTGTGATTGCATTTGTGAATTTTCACATTGCATACTATTTTTCATGATACAGTCAACTGTGTTCCATGCAAAAAGAAATAAGAACGTTAAATCGTCTACCTTAAGGTCGATCTTTCGATACGCAGATAAGGCCTCGGATTTAACAAAATAAGAAAATAAAACAAGTTGAAGTTGTATAACCCAACAACAATCAGGTCGGTACTCCCGTACACGCAGAGAAAGTCCGATGAGTTATACGAAACACCAAAGAAAATAAAGCAGAACGTCAAACGAACAACAATCAGGTCGGTCTTTCGACACGCAGAGAAAGTCCGATCGTTTGACAAAATAAAGAAAATCAAACAAGTTTAAATCTTTGCAAAATGAACGCATGTGTACACAGTGACTTCTCATTACTCTTTTCACACTTATTTTTCTTTTTGTGTCATGAAATACGCATCAAGATGTTATCCACATGGTCAAGCATTAGTATTTAGTGTATATCACATCTGAATACTTTCTGATTTGTCGAGCCTACCATGCACATCAAACAATGATCTTATGGCTCTTTCATCTACTCTATCCATGAGTCAGATACGTATGCCAATGTACCATCATTTCCCAATGATCAATTTCTCACAATTGTGCATGTATTCACCTTCCTTCCTTATATATTTTGCATGTATTCACCTTCTCCCCATACCATGCATTTTCTCAATTACTCCCCCTTACTTACAATTCTCCCCCTTAAAATGAAAACTCTATTTTTGGATTTTCATTTTACACAAAAACAAGACTCTATTTTTGGCTTTTTGGATAAAAACTTGTAAACAAACAAACGTGATCAATCAACACGGATATTTTGCAGTGTTAAAATTCAGAAAATTTTGCATGTTAGAAAAATATAGCATGAAATTTAAATTAAGCAGAATACTCCTCCATCAACAACTTTTCAATCGTCGATAGGTCTTCTAGAAATACCTGCATACTGGTCAAACTGATTAGTTCACAAATGACCCGAAGCGAATCGCTTCTGGTCGACCAGTGTCCTGATTTTGCTTTGAAACCACCTTAGGTTTCCATTGTTGTTGTTTTGGTAATGCAGTTGTCGATGAAACTGTCACAGGTGACTGTGATGATGAACCTACATTTTGATCCTTTGAAAACTTTGGAACAAAACGTTTTTGTTTTTGAAAGAAAGTAGGCTCAACTTCATCAAAAACTCTGCCTTGTTCATCAAAGAACTTAGGTTGGGCAGGTTTACCAAATCCTGGTTTCTTGTGAAACCTTGACTTTGATTCAGCAGAAAATGGACAATCTTTTGCCATGTGCCCTCTTTGACGACAAACATAACATAAACGTGTGGATTTGTCCCACTTTTGATGTACCTGTGACGAACACACATGAATATCTCTAACATGATCAGAAAGAGAATCATATACCTGATGACGATGATCATGCACCCATTTAGAAGTAGGGTTCAGAGATTGAAAACATGAAGAAGAAATGTTTGCTTTCACAAAGACCTCAGCAATTTTCCGAGCATCAACACAATGAAGTGGAAATTCTTTGTCTGAAAATAATTGATCCGAACCCTTGAGTTTGTAAAAACGTTCGGGTTGAATTTTATCAGCTTGAAAAACTTCCTTCTTCACTTGTTTCATCTTTAATTTCTTCAAATCTGGGGATGAAGATGCCTGAACCTCCACAACGATATCCTTCTTCTCATGAAAACCCAAACCAACATTCTTGCTAGATCCTTTTACCTCTGATGTAGAATGACCATTCTTAGCTAATCTTGTGAATTCAGCTTTCACATCAGGAAGTTTCTTTTGATCATAGAAAATTGTTTCATCAAACCCAGATTGAGATTGAATCTTGTCACTTGAAGTAGCCGATTTTTCATTATCAGCAGAAAATGAACCAGAAACAAACTTTGGTGCTGGAGGAATCTCTGATTTCAAGACCTTTTTCTTGTTCTTCTTGCTTTTCTTCTTCTTCACAATCTTTGCTTCTTCAGAAGTAGAAACAGATATCTTTGAACAATCAAAATCATTAACCTGTTCCTTCACGTCTTTGACAGCTTCCTTGATATGAGCAGGAGGTGATGCAGTTTTATCAAACATTCTTTCAAAATTTTCATCATTGGCTAAGAAGCTTGTGAACACTTGAGAATTTGAAACATTGTTAAGAAGTCTTTTAGCATTAAGAACTTGAATTTTGAGATCAGAAATTTGCTGTTGAGCATCTGCAAACTCCTTTTCTTTAGCAATCAAACGCTTGGCAACTTTGTGAGTTTCAAATTTTTGTAAGCGAAGATTATCAAGTCCTTCATGTAACTCCTTCTTCAATTTAGCTTCATTTCTCTTTTGAATTTCCAGATTTGCAGTTTGCACCTTATTAACCCTAACCAACTCTCGCTTCTCATCTAATAACTTTTCCATATCAACTTGATATGCTTTAATCTTAGTATCAGATTCTTCAACACTTTTGGTAAGTAAATCAAGCTTGATCTTGGATTTGTCAAACAAATTCTGGAAATCATTCGCTGCATCTTCTGCCTCTTCCTTCCATTTCTTCACTTCTTGCATCAATTCATCCTTTTCTTCACAAATTTCAACTTTTGAAGTTTCAACATTCTTCTTATCTTGCTTCAAAACATCTATAACGTCATTCAACATTTTGATTTCAGTAACCAAACCCTCATTCTTCAAAAACAACTCTGTTTCATGTTCTTTAGAAATCTTCAATTCTGAATTAATCACATCAAATGTCTCAGACAATTGTTGAACCTTCTTCATCAACAAAACATTTTCCTTCATCAGACTTTCCAAGTTTTCAGCAGATTCATAAGAACTTGGAATTGAGCTAGTATCAGAACTAGTATCCGAACAATAATCTTCTTGTAAATCATGAGTAACTATTAAGGCTGATGAATCATATCCAAATTGTTTACCCCAATCAATAGCACCATCTTTCTGAACTGTCAAAGCTGTTGTCTTGCCTGTGTTACTTGTAGACGGTTGAGTAAAACCAGGTTTGGATGATTGTGGAGTAGCAGATTTCTGTTGACATTCTTTGGCAAAATGTCCAAGTTGTTGACAATTATAACACTTTAACTTCGACTTGTCAAAACCCAACTTGTCACCAGAAATACGTCTTCCATGTTTCTTGAAAAACCTCTTTGACCGTTGACATAACATAGCATATTGCCACGAAACATCCAATTCAGTCAATTGATCATCATCAAGTTCATCAAGATCCTCACTAGTTAACTTTGCATCAACAACATTTTTGAGAATCAAACCAAAAGATGATGAAATCAATGCAGAAATCAATTTGGCACAATCCTCCGTTGATTCAGCCGAAAAAGCACTTTGAGTTGAAATATTCGGAATTGTGAAATGGCAACCTCGTGAAGAATTATTATCAGAATTTCCTAAAGCTCCAGCTAGAAAAGCTACACTTGGTGCAGAATTCAAATTTGGTTTAGCTTTAGCATTTATGCTTGCTGAATTTTCACCATGATACAACTCAGGATGTTGCAAGGTAGCAGTTGATTTCTTTGAATTTAACATTTCCATTTCACGAGCATGAAGCTTTCCAGTAAGCTCATGAAATGTCAACGTTGAGTATTCTTTATCATGAGTGATAAGCAAAACATAATTTTCCCATTTGTCTGGTAATGCTTCCATAATCTTTTCCTTTAACTCTTCATCAGTTTTCTCAATTCCCACAATCTTCAATTCACTAATCAGATGAGATAACCTTGAAACAAGAGCTGTTATATTTTCATTCTCATAATTCTGGAAATTATCAAATTCTTTACTCAAAACCTTCTTTCGACTTTTCTTATACTGATCATTTCCTTCACACCTTGCTGATAAAGCATCCCATAACTGCTTTGACTTCTTACACGTGCTGAATTGATGTAACAGTTCAGTAGGTAAAGCCATGGTAAGATAACCATAAGCTTTTTGTTCAAGTTCATAACTTTTTCTTTCAGCAGCATCAAAATCTTCAATTTCCTTAGACTCTCCATCTTCTTTTGGTTTTTCATACAATTTTCTAATTGGAATCGATAAGTCAATATTATTTGTGCTGATATACGCTGAAAATCGTTTCTTCCAATTCTGATAATCTTCTAGTTTCAACAATTTGGGAACTTTCTGACTTGTTCCGATTTCATTGTCATAATTCATCATGGTCTGCATAGCACTTTGCATTGAGGCAAAAGCTTGAAATTCCGACATCGTTGAAAATTTGAAAAATAATTCTGATCTGACCGAACTTGTCCGAACCTGCTGAACCCTCCGAGCTTCCTCCGAACTAGTCCGAACTTCACTGAAAACCTCCGATCTCTCACCGAACCTCAAACTATCTCCGAACTTCAATAAAACTCCGAACCTAGACCGATCTACCACCGAACTCTCGCCGAACACCTTCGAACTCTCACCGAACTCCTCCGAGTCACCTCCGAACCTCAAGTTCGGAGCGGTTACTCCGAACTTGCCCAGTAACCTCCGAACCTCGAAGTCATTTTTCGAAAAACTCGCAAAAACGAACTGATTTTGATGAAACTCGATATGGTGGATCAGGAAATTCGATAGAAAACGGTTTAGGAACAGTTTTTGCACAAAACACACGTCAGAAATGATCGAAAACACGTAACGAAACTCGAGAAAACTTCAAAAACGTTCAATAATCCAAAAATAGCAACCACAGATCAGTAGAGTGAACCAGAAAGCTCTGATACCACTTGAAAATGCGTGAGCATCGGGATCGTCTACTCGATCTAGCTAATCGGACATCGAAACGTAATTAACCGATTGTTTTATTGATCAAACGAGAACAATTACAATCAGTAAACACTCAGAATCAGACTCAGAGAAACACACTCAGTAACACACACTTAAGAGATCTCGCACGCTCAGAACTACTAAACACAAAGACCAAACAACTATATATATACGACTGGCCGAACTCCCTCCGAACCCCAGGTTTGGCCGGTCCGAACTTCAGGTTCGGACCTAGTTCGGCCAACCCTAAATTGGCTAGAACTTGGTCTTCATTTGATACTTCACACGACGCACATTTCATGTATCAACAAATAGATAAATATATAACACGTATGGACGGGTTCGGTGATCAACCAAAGGTCGTGGACGTATTCGGCCTAGTTAAGCATTAGTTACTAAGTTGACATTTATAACGTAACTAACGGAGATTGTCTAACGGAAGTTAACCTCGGAATTCTCGGATGTCACATTTCATCCCATCTTTTGCCACGGGCCAAGGGTCTCACCGCCTAGCTCGCTTTGAGTCGTCCAACTAAGAACGCACAAATTGTCCACCATTGTGTACCAATGAGTGAGAATTTTCCATGCAAATGCCATTTTACCATTGTGTACCAATGAGTAAGATGACATCCACAAGTGTCCTTTTCAAGGTGGATGGCAAAGACTTAAGTTTGGTTTGGGTCAAGACAATTTTGATGTGCGATCAAAAATGTTATGTGTGAAGATTCATGCACATCTTCACCACATAATGTGTTTATAAAAATTCTTAGTTTGTCTTCCAAATCAAAAGAGCTCGGTAGCTCCATTCGCAACACACAAAGAAGCATAGGGATGAGGTTGCACTTTTGCAATTAAAAACCTACCCACTTTAGGGAAGCATGGCGACCCGACTTATACCCCTCTTAGAGTGTGTTCAAATGGGTGAGCCGGTGTTTCTTTTGAGTTTTAGGACACAAATTTTATTTTTATAAACAAAATCATATTTCAATAGTTCATTAGCAAATTTCGATTTTCATAAAATATATTTGCAATAAAACCTTTTATTATGTCACAATTATCACAAATAATCACATAATCTTAGGGTTTCTAATTATCTAACATAATTTTAATTTTATTTCTCTTTGATCTAAGTAATAACCATGAACGATTTGCATGAAACTTCATGGTTTTACTTCTTTTTAACATTTAAAATAAAGGTACAACATGTTGTTTAAACAATTATCATATAACAAAAACTTGGGTTCTTAATTTTAGATCACAAGAATCAAATTTTTAGACCTAAAATTAGGGTTTTCGATTCGGCTAGAGGTTTTCGATCCATTATATATATCTCGATCGGAAATAGGGTTTCCGATCGTGATCACAGTTTTCGATTTTGATAGGGTTTCCGATCGGAATCAGGGTTTACGATCAGAAACTAGGGTTTCCGATCGGAAACTGACGGCGGGTCGTAAACAGTTTACGATCAGGATTAGGGTTTACGTTTTTTTTTACCAATTTGCGAAACCGATTTTCCAATTGTAAAAGACGATTTTATGTGGATCGAAAAGCTAGAATTTTGATTAGAAAACTTGTTTCTAATCGAATTTGGTTACCCCCCCCCTCCAAATTTTTATTCCCGGTAATTAATTAAAATCATAGGTGGCTCGTGATACCACTGATGGGTTATATAACTAATTATCGATTTACACACGAGTACGCAGCGGATTTTATCCTATGAATTAATCTAACTAACCGGATAGATAATGTGAACCTTTTTAGCTCGGCAAGAGAAGATCTTCTAGGATTTGAAGTAAATCCCTCTACGATCGCACACACGACACACCGATGTACGTATGCTAGTACTTGATCACGAACTCCTCTCTTGATGAAAGCTTGGTCGAACCACAAGAAAATCGAATCCCTTGGATTCGGTTTCCTTTGCCGAAATTTAGAGAGAGAAAGAGAGAGAATTAGGGTTGCACTTATCAGGTATAATGCAATAACTAAACCTTAAACCAAGAGGGTCTATTTATAGGTTTTAGGAATTTGGAAAACAAGTTAGGGTTTGGGATGGGGAGGCTTACACGATTTCGGCCCTAAAGCCCACTCCCAAATCCTTTCCTAATAGTAATCCAATTACAACTCTCTTTTATTAACAACTAACACCCTGTTAACAATTAACTGTTAGTTTTAACGACTCCTCGTTAAATATTCGTGATAAATATTAATTAACGGATTAATTAATACAAATACATTAGTGTCGAGACGTGTGACCCCGTAGGCTTAAATACTTTTCGGACATACGTTTATTTATACGTGATCATATCCCTACAAATCAAACATTGTCAAAACATGTCATAATCAAAATCCAAGGAAAGCAATTTGTTCATCCTGGAAAACAGCCAGGGAAACCAAAACAAAACAAGTTGTTTCGAACACCAAGAAGTGTTTAAAATGAAAACTCAAAGGACACGGACTTTATTCAAGTGCGATAATCGCAGGGCAGTTCAGTGTCGTCTTGGTATGTTTCCTATCAGCTTCATGCACCTACAAAATGTAAAGTATGTCAAACATATATTTTGTAGGAATAAGTGAAGCATCATACAACATGAACTTATGTGTATACCTGAGGAATTACCCGGCTGGGCTTTTCCGCTCTTCACCCTGGCAAGATAATCTGGGCAGTTTCTTTTCCAGTGCCCCATCTTGTGGCATTCAAAACACTCGCGCTGTTCAGGCGGCGGTGCCTTGGTTGCCTTAGGCTTGCCTTTCTGGGAGCTTCCAGACCCTTTGGCAAGAGCTGCCTTGCCTTTCTTCTTGTTCCCACGCCTACCCTTCTTGACCTCGGGCTTCTTGACGCCTCCTGATCGGATTGCGAGTACATCGGGTGCCTTGCCGTTAACAAAGTTAACTTCAGCAGTCTTAAGCATACCGTGAAGTTCAGTCATTGTCTTTACCATGCTATGCATGTTAAAGTTTACCCGGAAAGGGGTGAAGGCACTGGACAGTGAGTGAAGAATCAGGTCAGTCGCTATTTCGGCGGGGATGACGTAATTCAGTTTGACTAAACGGTCGATGGAACCCTTCATCTTCAGGACATGAGGGCTAACGGGAGCGCCTTCTGCCATGCGACAGCTAATGAGTGTCACAACGGTGTCATAGCGCTCCTGTCGGGCCTGAGTTTCAAACATGCCCCTCAGATCACCGATCATCTGAAAAGTCGTCCTGTCAACCATGTTCTTCTGAATCTCAGAATTCATGGTGGCTAGCATAAGACACGTGACATTTTTGGCATTTGTTCGCAGTGTGTTATGGGCGTTTCGCGCTGCGGTCGTGTCAGCTTCAGGTTCCTCAGGAACCTCAGCTTCTAACACGTTTTCCATGTAAGCCATTTTCAGGACGATTTTCAGATTCCTTTCCCAGTCAAGGAAGTTGGCGCCATCAAGTGTCTCCTTCTCAAGGAGAGACTTGAGATGGAAAGTCTCTTGGTTTGTGCGGTTAGCCATCTGAACCAATAGGAAAATGTTTTAGTGTTTCGATGTTTGATTCGTATTCAAGGATGGCAAGCTAATCTTGAATAGGAATTGGGAATTCAGTTAGTTAGATGATTTCTCCAGACATCGTAAAGTGCTTTCAACATTTCTAAGTAACTGAATGGATAACGATTGTCACTTGTGAGTAATAGTCACAACTCCCGTTATCGGGCTTTCGCGAACGGATCAACGAAATACTTTCAGCCCTATCTATGCCCATTTTGTCTACACACCGACCAGAGGTACGGTGTTGAAATACTCCAATACCAAAGGTGCGTGTAAAGAAAATAGTAGTTGTCCTAAGTGGTCAGTGTGCGTGTACGGTATTGAAATACTCCAATACGCTCACCTTGGAAGATACCCTAAACACCACGTGCGGTGTTGAAATACTCCAACATGGATGCATCGGTCAATATGTTCTAAGTTAGACTTGACTTAGGATGGCATAGACTACTAGTTTTAGGCTTACCAGATAGGATTATTTAGTCATATTTTAATATTTAATGTGACAACAGATTTAACGAATCCTATCTCACTCGGGACGATCATTTAAATAACCTAAGTATTAATGATCTATGTGTCGCGAGACGATAATCAATTTTATCAATGTTCAATTACTTAATCGAAAAGTCCGAATTTGATGTCGAATTAAATTGGTCAATAAATTTTATAAAGTCGTAATAAAATTAGGACTTTTATTTAATCGATTGAAAAATTAGTTTTATATTGGTAAAACTAAGTTTGGATTTTAGTTGGCGCGTTAATCAAATTAAGACAAGCAACCAAAAACAAGCAAAACACACATGTACATATCCGGTCATGCAGGGGTTTTGATATTAGCATAGCCTATGACAATATCGAGGAGGGTCAAGGGATGTAAAAGTAAATCAACCATGAGAACAGAAAAACTCCCTGATCAATTTAGTCACTCCAACTTCTTTAACAAGCTCATGCGCGTTATATCGAAACGTCGGTCTCGTTTGGGCTTCTAGCCATTTTCAAAAATCAAAAGTGATAATCTCAAATGGGTCTTTGTGTCATAACTCGTCTCGTTCGTCCAAGCGAAGGTGAGCAGTTACAATTTAAAACAAAACTATTTTATTTTAAACAAATACAACTTTGAACCCAGTAAAAGTGGGCCAATCCAAAACAAAACAACATGGGCCAAAAACGGGCTAAACCATAACGAATCCATGACAAAACAGAATAGTGTTGGGCCGAATATGTACGAAAGATAATTCAATCAATTTTATTGAATCGGATTATATTTAGTGGATTTAAGTCGACTAAACATATTTGAATAGCGATTCATTCAATTTCGCGACTTTCGGGTTCAGAACCCCAGTTTGCGAAAGTACACAGGTTTAAAATCGACCAGTTTGGGTTTGCGTGTGGTGATCAAGGCCCTGATACCACTGTTGGGTTACGACAGTGGCATTCGGGTATCGGTAATAGCAATTTTTTTTTATTTGGAAATATTTATTTAATCGATTACCGAGTATATCAAAATAGATAATTAAATTAACAATTAATTTAATACGCAGCGGAGAACGATTTAATTTACTAACGCGAAAACCAGTTAATTAACGTAAACCAAATCAACAGGATTCAACAATCACCAAACGCGCAAACACCAAAAACGCGTTAAACAAAACACGACACAATCATAAATATATAAACGATTAAATCTAAACTAATAACAAGTTTAGATATACCTGAGCGGTGATTCAAACAAACGTTCGAGACAACGAAAGTCAACGGGTGACGCTAGGGTTTCGCAGACAATGATTCGTCATATGAATCTGATTTCCTCGCACTCATGGTTTCTCTAGGCGATGACTCAAGCACCGCGAAAAACACGTGTGTCGGATTAGGCGCGAACTAGGGTTTGCGGACGACTAGTGAACACGCCTTACGGTGGCGGTTCACAAGGGGTGTGTCGGCGGTGGGAACCGGCGACGACGAGGGGCGGGGGCCGGCTGGGCGGCGACGGATGTGCGATGGATGCGACGGCTGCGGTCGCGGCTCACGGCTGGGCTCGGTGACGGCCTTCGGCGGTGGTGTGGCAACGGCGGCGGCAAGAAGGAGGCCGCACGGTAGCGGCTTAGCAAGCGGCGGTCAACGGCGGAGCGACGGGGCAGCGGTCGACTCGGAGAGGCGACACGATCGGCGACTAGGGTTTCTCGGCTTCAATGCGTGACGGCTACCGGAAGAAGGAAACCATGTCGAGAATGGTGATAAGCGATTAGGGTTCTCATGATTGAATGACAGAGTCGG